>JABUQX010027296.1:45000-53820 GCA_015478945.1 Trachelipus rathkii | reverse complement strand
ATTTATATATTTTTATTTTCTATTTTCTATTTATTTCGACGTTTCGGGAATAGGTAATCAACTTTCTTACTTTTAATTTTTATTTTTATATTTTTCATTATTTTATTTTATTTTATTTTTTTATTTTCTATTTTATTTTACTTTTTATTTATTATTTAATTCATTTATTCTTATTCTCCTATTTGTATAATGCCTATTAACCATTATGTTTGTAAGCATTTTGTGACTGACCTTATTTACATTATTATTATAATACTCCAAGTAAGTTCCTTGTTCTATTTAACGATATCGGTTTAAAAGGCGCTTAACCCCTTCCATACGGAATTCAGGAATTCAATCCCACTAAACTCCTCCTCCCAGTTGTAACTCCGTCTTACCATGGCAATTTCTTTTGGCCAGCCCACTCACACCATTTTTTCATACAAAAGCTAAATTGGCAATTTGCAAAATCCCCAGAATCTATAATCTTTCTCTTTCGTTAGCACAATTTCTGTCAATAATTAATCGACACAATTTATTTTTAGCCTTAGAGACCAATTTAAACTCAATGTCAAAAATTTGCAATGGCGTTCAATAAATTTATTTCCCGAATATTATGAACTTTATGTAAGCACTCCTTTTTCGTATAAGCACGTGATTAGCCCCCCACTGTTGCTGGTACCAATTACTGGACTTTCCTACTTGCAAATTAAGTAAAGCGTATTTTTTTGTATAAAATGTCCTCATTGACGAGCATAATACACTTTACCTTAACTAACCCGCTCGTCAAGGTAATGCCACATTCCACCTACAAGGTAAGCTATCCAGTTACTAGTAAAGTTCGCGAAAATCCTATGTCACTAGATTATTTTCTTTCACTCTCCCATCAACCAATTGCGCACTGGCCCACACCTATAGTAAGCTCGCTTACCTTCGGATATAATAGTTAAATCAGTTTTTTTCATCGAGGGAAACGCTAATAGGTGGGTGGCCACTCACCATAGCGCTTTAGCTTCTTGAAACGATGCTCGCTTCAGGACTTCTACTACCCAGAGGAAACTCCTTATCTAATGGAGAGGCCCGGGGTTTCCTTCAACATATATTTGCTAACCGCGGGATATGCAACCAATTGGGCCGCCTACCGACTATGTTAATTCAAAGAGCCAGAATTTATAATAGACCGAGAAAAGCACCTAAAGCCCTGTTTGATTATGTTGTGGTTTAATTCGCAAAACATTCACCACTGCCATTGAATCTTTCTTTGCATGGCTACACGCCCTATGTCTCGCTAAATGTTGAAAACCTAAGAAAATCTGATTTTTCTCCGACTGCAGTACACCATTTTTTGGTTCATATAAAATTTTCAATACTGCATCTCTCTAAAACTTTCTCCAACATTGCAAACATGCTCTTAAGAGTCGAACCTGGCAATTCAAATATGTCATCTCTCATAAATAAAACAACATAAACATTCCTCTAAATCTCCAACGCAAGAATTGACACTGAGACGCTGCAAGGCAAACTAGAGAACACTTAGTCCTTTATTAAACAATAGTTAATGGTTTAGTTACCAAAAGGACAAGTAATGGTGAAATATTTCATATATGATTTCCTCGCTGATTGGCATAACAGTACCTCATAGTAAGCTATCGACCCCGAATATCTAGCACGTTGTTAGCGCAATTTCGCAATGTATGTAATCTGCAACCTAGATACTCTTATTAATCTTTAGGCAGAAGTTAAAATATGTCACGAGAGTTGAATACTCATGGTGTATTCAATAAACACCTAAATCAACGAACTAACGAACACCTGCCATACCGAACGTTATGGCACAGAAGCTAACAGTAGGGACAAACCCCAATCGCTTTCCCCCCGAAATGACCCCCGCGTCACAATTAATTTTATGATTTACTCTTGTCTTTTTCAAAAAGATTGCGGTGCTATACTTCTTACTCCTTAATTTGTATCGGCGAGCCGCTGACATTCACATGGGGGTAATTTGCCGCCAACTCGCACAAAATTTCTTCCTTCAAAGGACAGTTCTTTCTCTCCCCTCCCCCCTCATCAACAGTGCAATCTTCACCCCCTCCCAATTCATTACCATCAAGTTGTGAATGAGCGACAAAGCCATTCTCACAGCTGTCAAAATAAGCCACGCCTCTCTTTTTCCTGTACTTTGTACAGATAAAGCGCCATCTTGTGAGTTGATCATTCTTTAAATTTAAATTAGGAGCTTCATATGGATTTAAGAACAAGACTTGGTACTTCCTAATTAAATTATTAACTAATTCGTATTCGCAAAGCGGTATATTTAAAGAGACGCGGCTAGAGGGAATATAGAATTTCGTACATGCTTGGAAAAATCGAAAGCCTCATTACTAAGAGAAATACTACGTTTCGTGCTAGGATCTAATAAATAATGACACCTAAAGTCAATAATGAACCCGTGTTTTTTGAGAAAAGGCATGCCGAGAACATTAAATTTGATATCTGCAGCGTAGGCATGCACATTGTAAAGTCTATCTAACCCCAAATCAATTTTAATTACCCTTTTATTATAAATATTCATGCAGCCTCCATTTGCGGCTCTGGCAGTGCCAATAACGGCACCCCCCTTATCTAATTCGGACGCTACCACCAGGTCGAGGCAACTTCCGGTGTCTAGTAAGTAAGATTCATTGTTGGTTTTATCCGAAATGTAATACAATTTATCAAAAACTACATCTTTAACAGTTGCAACGATTTTAGTTGAGTTGCCAGAAACTTCCACCACAGTATTATCAGATAAGTCACATGCATTATTTTTTAAAATTAATGATCCCTCATGCTTATCGGAAGGAGAAGAACCTCCTTCATCCCTAAAGCTAATACAATTCATTTTCAGAAAGGGAATTTCGCCCCCTTCATTAATTACAAATTCATTTTTATCATTATTTTTATCAATTAGTATAGATTCACAAGTCAGAATCGCCTCTATTCCCGCCTTCTCCCCAGTGATTGAAATGGGGGAGCAGGTCGACTCCGTGGGGGGAAACAGCGACTCATTCACAAGGCTATTGCTTTCAAAGTAATTATAAGAATTCACAAAACCGTTATTGCCATCACTATGGCTATCATTCCTAATTCTACAATCATTATTATTATTATTGTCATTATCGTTATTATTCTCATCATGCATTGAGTTACAATGTAAAGTCGAAGAGGACTCCTGTGGGGGAGAGGTTGACTCAGGTGGGAGAGAAAGCTGACCCAGCTAGAGAAGTCCCCACCTTCGTCCATTTGGAGTCACCCTCTCATCATAAAACTTTGGTAAATATGGTTGAGTTTTTTTAATTACGCCCTCCGCCCTCGAGTTTTAGGTAAAAATTTTCTTCCATTTAAATCTATTAATATAATTAACATTTCCATCATACCCACGATTAATATAATTACAATTATTACTAAAATACCTATTACTATTATGGCCATTAAGATTAGCATACCCATTATTATTATAAAAATTATTATAATCAACACGTGCATCAGTTATTATAACCATTACTGCTATAATTAATATTTTCATTACCATGGTGATTATTATAATAAAAATTGTCCCTATCATAGTTACTGTAATTACCATTATTATGATTATGACTATAATTTCTACCGTTAGTTTGATTACCATTATAATAATGTCTTCTACTATAGTTAAAATTAATATTTCCCCGCCCAAAATTAGACTTATTCATACAAAAATTGCAGGGTAAACAATTACAAGGATTTCTACTCACGAAAGCGTTATTCTCCCACATATTTACCCCCATCTGGCCTGGGAGTCGTCTCACAGGCCAACCTCTCCATTTCCCTGGTTCGAAATGTTGGAGTTCCGCTGCGGGGGAGAGGGAGTTGCCGGGGGGTTGCGATATTTCAAGGTGTACATGGACAATATCGACCCTCACATTTAAAGGAACGGTGTAAGAATTTTTTATGGAACCTATAAAGACCTTCTGTACTAGGCCCAGCAGCAACGTTGTTATAGCTGATTCGGTTAACAATTCCTTCCTCTTTGAATTTTGATCATGTCGGGCGGTGTGGGAATTTTCTTGCATTCTGACACATCGTCCTTTAGCGAGCTCTATACGCTCTTGGCGAGTTGATCTCATTTCTTCAGCTGACTTTTCGTGAAGATTATCAGTCGACTTATCTCCCTTCTTGTGCTGAAGTCTCTCTGCTGGGTGGCTTGGTGACTTTCTCTTCTGCTGGTCGTACGGCGTTCACAGATTGCCATTCGTTTCTCCCCCCGCGGGGGATTGGCGAGCACCGTTTTGGGAAAAAAATTTGTTAAAAATGTCGTCGGCAATTTCAATTAATTCCTCAAAATCATGGTTCTTCTCTGTTGTCATGAGGGAGATCTGTAATTGCTTAGGCAATCGTAAGAGAAAGAGTTCTCTAATAAATTTTACATCGTTGTCCGTTATTGAATCGAAAGTGGATAATCCGAGCATTTCCTTTATTCTAACTGCATAATTGGATGGAAGCTCCCCCTCCTTCATTCCTGATTGAAAGACTTCTTCTATCTGCGTTCTTAGCGATGGTGCATAGAGTTTTTCTATTTCTTTTACTAATTTTTAGTATAACAATCGTCTTTTAGGGGAATTTCAACGAATTTGTAATCTGTGCTTGGTAATTTGATGCCAGAGCGCTTACCTTTCCCTCGATCGATGATTTTCATTAAGGTTAAGATCATTGTCGTTCTGCCGAACGCATTCTAATTGCATTCAAATTTCGTTTTGAAGGGGGGCGATCATTGAGGGAGATTCTTTTCTTTCTTCCTTTTCTTCTTCTTACGAGAGTGGGGGAAGGGTGACTCTTCACCAGGTTTGTTGTTGCTTCATGCTCTTCTTGGATCTCGCTTTCCGATTCTGTTTCGATTGTGATGAGTCACCTTCTTCATTTACTTCCTTCGGTCGGGGGACTTCTGGGGGAGTGTGATGGGGTCTTGATGATTGAGACCGAGTCACAATAGCTATGTTGTTCCTCTTCGTTTGAACTCTGGGTGACTTTCTTTTTAGACTTGGCATTCTTAACGGTTTTTTTTCTTTCTTTTTTTTTTTTTTTTTTTTTTTTTTTTTTTTTTTGTATGGTTTTTTTTATGCCTATTGCGATGAGGGTTTCTTATTTCACTGCTTTTTCGGGGAATTTGAACTGTTTTTTTTTTTTTTTTTTTTTTTTTGTTTGTGTTTTTGTTTGTCCGGCCCTTTTTTTTTCTTCCCTTTCTTAATTTAGGCACTGTTTGAATTAATTCACTGTTTGACACTCTTCAGATCAGTTAGGTATGGGAGTTCAAGTCACTCTGAAAGGGTTACCATTTCTTTGCATTAACCCTTGAAGAATTAATACAGTGGTAATGAAAAGGAATAATTACTTCTTATCTTTATTTTTAAAATTAGGTAAATCGAATAGTAACTAATGGTATCAATGTTAAGAACAATTTAAATGCAATTAATTCATTAGCTAACACAATAGGCCAGTTCACAGTAATTGATAAGATAGTGAGGGTTAACACTATAATTTCTATAATCAAAACACAACTCTCCGGTCTTTTAACGAGCCGAAGCTTAATGCGACTTCTCTTCTTGTAACTTGAAGTCTAAACTGCCCTTGCCTTCCCTCAAATGCCATGCATTTTCTCGGGCCAGCATTTTGCAGTGACGCATTTTTACGACAATGGTGCCGTGCATAAGAGTCACCAAAATATTTTCCTTACATATGAAAATTACCAAAATAATTAAAATTTAACATACAGAGAACCCCCTTTTTGAGTGATGTTACAGGTGTATATAGCCGTGTACAAAGCTACTATGAGAGGTGTACAGGATTATTGTGAGGGCAAAGAGAAATCTTGTCCTCACATATATATATATATATATATATATATATATATATATATATATATATATATATATATATATATAAAAAATATATATAGATATATGTATTTATATATATATATTTATATATATATATATATATATTATATATTATATATATGGGAAAAATGTCGAATGAGATTTGTGTTCGTTCATACATTTGTTTAGCCAAGCCGAGCGGCTGACTTGACTGGCTTGGGTGATGACTTTCTAAGCCATCAGCCATGCCATTTAAGCCACCAACTCGGCTTTGTTAAACAAATGTATAAACAAACACGTGACTTGATATATATATATATATATATATATATAATATATATATATATATATATAATATATAATTTATTATATATATATATATATATATGTGACTTGTATATATATATATATATATATATATATATATATAAGTGTGTCTACCTAACCCCACTTTATCCTAACCTAAACTTAAAAGCCGTACAGTAGGAATTAACCTAGATTTATCGTCGTTGCCCAAAACGGAGACCTAACCCAGATTGATTGTGGTTGCCGAACACGTAAACCTATCCTTGATAATTTGTTTTTAAGTAAAAAATTAATAATTCACTGGCCAACAAAAAAAAAATTTTTTTTTGCTGCCAAGAATATTTTATCGAATTTATAGTATATCGGGTGTGCTGATTTCAGAAATGACATTAGTTTTCCAAGATTGGCTCTAGTCTTGAGATACAGGGTGTTCCAGAATTACTCTTATACAAATATCTTTTTTAATGCATATTTTACAGTAATATAGTTTTATTTCTTTTTTAAGGCTTACCTTTATATATTACTTTATTTTTTTCCTATTTTCAGAACACTATGAGTACTTCACGAAGAGCCTGTTTGAATAACCCCAATGTATTCTGCTACATCTGTGGTGAATATTGCCAGGAGAACCAAAGAAGAAATATACTAACTTTGTGAAGCAAGAAAAAAATTTAGCAATACTTTGGAATGGTGCCCTCAGAGACCAAGATAAGTCTTGGGCTCCCCATATGGTCTGTAAAACGTGTGTCGAAAATCTACGTCAGTGGAAAAATGGACGAAGAAAAGGTTTAAAATTTGGTGTGCCTATGGTATGGCGGGAGCCAAAGAATCACCACAATGACTGTTATTTTTGGTTGGTTAATGTGAAAGGTATCAATCGTTACAAGAAACTAAATTGAGTATCCGGATTTGGAATCAGCAAGGCGACCTGTACCACACTCGGACGATGTCCCCATCCCAGTGTTCACTACACTCCCAGACCTAGCATTGTCTGCATGAAGATATCCAGGATTTGGTGAGCACACGTGCAGATAGTGGTAGTGAATATGAAAGAAAGTACCTCTACACAGCAACAGTTCTCCCGGGAAGAGATCAATGATTTAGTTCACGAGAGTTTTGTCTCCAAGCAAGATTCTGAGATTTTAGGCATCTAGACTAAGTGAAAAGAACTGTCTAAAGGACGAATTTGTAAAATAACTTTTCGGGCAAGAGAGGTAGTAACTTCTTCCATATTTCATGAAAAGAACGACCTTAGCAACTGTTAGGGAACATCCCTGGTCCATACTCCAAATGGGATTTTACCTAAATACCGACCAGAAGATTTGCGATTGTTTATGGGATAGTTCAAGGAGAAGCTTGAAGTGTGTTTTATTGTTCAATGGCAATAGTTAGGCATCGATTCCAATAGGTCACTCAACAAACTGAAAGAGGAATATGAAATATAAGAATGATCTCGCAGAAGCTTAGATAAAATGAACACCAGTGGTCTATATGCGTTGATTTGAAGATGGTCAACACCTTACTTGGGCAGCAAAAGGGGATATACTAAGTACCCTTGTTATCATATGCTTGTGGGATAGAAGGAGCTAAAGAAGGACCACTGGGAAATATGGACTGTAGGTGCATCAAATATCATTAACGAACCACTGGTGGACAGGGGAAAAATTATTTCCCACCACTCCACATCAAACTAGGATTGATGAAGCAATTTGTTAGGGCCCTAGACAAAGATTGTGAATGTTCAAAATATATTTGCAGATTTGTTCCAGGGTGATTATGGAGAAACTCAAAGCTGAAATCTTTAGCGGCCCTCAAATTCGCCAAAATCATCCAAGGGATGAACCAATTATAAATTACCCAGTGCCTGTATTGAAGCATTCTGCCTTGGAAAAGTTGTATTGGTTTGTTTCAGAACTTTTTGGGGCAACCATAAATCTGCCACCTATGTGAACTCGTACAGAAAATGCTTTCAGACTTCAAAAATTTGAATGCTAATTGAGTATAAAAGTTCACTTTCTACATAGTCACTTAATAGATCGGTTTCCGGATAATCTAGGATGTTATAGTAAGGAACAAGGGGGAGAGTTTCCATCAAGATATCAAGGTGATGCGAAGAAAATACCAAGAAGATGGGTACACACATTGATGCAGGACTTATTGTTGGAGCCTCAACGTGATTGTCCACAATTCTGCACACAAGAAACAATCATATGGACAGCGATTGTAATGCATTAATTGTGATTCCATTGTACTGAATTGAATGTTTTGACCTTTAGCAATTTTTATGTACTTATCATTAACAATTTGATATATTTCTTTCGTTGTTTTTTTATTTTTGTGGGGAATTACGGTTACCAACCTAAACATAATTGTTATATTAATCTATTTTTGTGACCACCCTGTATTTCAAAAACTAGAACCAATCTAGGAAAACGGAGGTCATATTCGTAATCAGGGCGACAAGTTACCTACAAAATGACCTTCAAATGTTTTGCAACAAAATCTTTGTTGGCCAGTGTTATGAGTTTAATAAATAATTTTCTAAATAACAAGATCCAAAAATAAAAAATTAAATAATATATATATATATATATATATATTTATAATATTATACTATAATATATATAATATTATTATATATATA
>JABUQX010027296.1:15000-40000 GCA_015478945.1 Trachelipus rathkii | reverse complement strand
GAACTCCTTATTTTGTGAACACTTTAAGACCTCAAGGTTATAGATTAGAATCAAAACATAAAGGTGAAGTAAGAAGACGGGGAACGAGAATAATTGCCATTTTTAGGCATTAATCTCAAAATGATCATATCGTCAATTGGGAAGGCGCAACTTTTTTATTTAAATCTACAGATAAAAATCTAAATCAATTACTGGAATCTTTTCTCATTTCTACTAAGTGTAATTTCAATATATCTGAGGAATTTTTTAATTTTGATCAAATTACAAGAAGAGACCTATCTGAAAAAACTAAATTCTTATCATAAAGGAAGTGAATCAATTTTTTGTTGCCTTTTGTTCTTTACTTATATAATTTTACTTTATTTTCTAGTTTTTATTAATTTTTGTTTTAAATTAAAATTTATTTTCATTGTTAGTTCTGAGGAGTAGACTGAGTTAAATTCTCGAAACGTAAACTTCTTAAATTTTAAAGAAATTTTAATTCGCCGTTTATTTCTTAGTGGTTTAAATTACTTTGTTCTTTATATATATATATATATATATATTATATATATATATATATTATAATATATATATATATATATATATATATATATATATTATATATATATATATATATTATATATATATATATATATATATATATATATAATATATATATATTATATACATATAGGTGAACTAAAGAGTTACCGCATGATAATTCTCGAAAACTAAGACTAGATTACAAGAAAACTTGATAAACAGATATGGAATTCAGCGTATGAAATTTGTATGGAAAATAAAAAAAAAAATTTACTTTTTTTTAATTTTTTTTTATCTTTCAAACTACAACTTAAACAAAGAAAAACTAATAACATATTTAGAAATAGCGTATGTCATATGTATTGAAAAAAGATTTTTTTTTTTTTTAACTAAAAGAATACCCCAGGGTAAACCGCAAAGATGCAAAGAGTCGGGTCTCTCGGCCTCCTGCGGGGACGACGGGGTTGGACTATTTCCCCCTCCGGGGAGGGTCTCTCTCCGGAAACCCCCGCTCTTTGGTATTGGGTGTCCGCGGGGGTTCTCCGCCCCTCCCCTAGGAGGTAGAAAACGTCCCCACCCTCGTGTCCCACCGTCGGCTCGAGCCCCCTAATAAATATTTATACGCTGATTCCATATATGTTTTTAGTTTTCTTCTACCTATCGTAGTTTTGAAGATTATAAAAAAAAAAAAAAAATTTTTTTTCATTTTCCATACAAATTTCAACGCTGATTCCATATATTGTTATCATTTTCTTGTACCTATCTTAGTTTATCGAGATATCATGCGTGGTAACTTTTTAGTTTGGCCAAACCTATAATATAAATTATCATATAAAATATAATAAATACAAAAAAGCTAAAAATAAATTAATTAATTATTACTAATAAGTTGAAAAGAATAAAATAGAATATCATAAATTAATATTTAAAATAGATTAATATCGAGATGTGTAAAATAATAGATCAGCAAACATACTATACAATAATAGCTGAAATATAACAAAAATTAATAATGAAATAACAATAAGCTAGAGCATATATATACAAAAAACGACAAAGTAAATACTAATAAGATAATATACATATATATTATAATAAGTAATATAATCCATAAGAAACTCACCAGCATAGTGATGAAAAATATAATATAATTATTTTATCGCATGTGAGTTACTCCTGAATTTTTTAACACTCGCGCAGCGCTCGAAAGAAACAAACTTTGATGATAAATAAAGTTCACGAACAAAAGGTATAGAATGATAAACTTTTCTTTTAAACATTTATATTTAATATTTTGAAAAGTGTTGAAGCCAAATGATAAAATTAAACTTTACTACTTTTTAATTTAGATTTTAATAATGTTTCTTTTCGTTTGCAATATTTTCGACAAAGCTATTATTTATTAAATTACTATAACTATTTAATTGAGTTGATTATCTGGATTATATGATATAAATATAAATGTTAATTATATGAATAGATAGGATAATATAGCCAACAACAACATCTGATTATTATAAATCGTTATTAAAATTGAATTGGAATTTTCATACAATTTATTAGATTATAATGATAATGATATTATTAATGTAATTAATTTTTAACAATATATTTATGGTACACGAAATCCTCATTATTACTTATTATTATCTATATAAATATATTATTATTATTATTATTATTAGTTAGAATGTAGGATCTGACCATATAAACCGGAGATAATGATATAATTAATTAACATTGAATTTATCCTATCTCATTAATTATTATTATTATTAGTATATTCTCATGCAATCTCCATCGTACTGGAAAATATTATTATCCTTAAAATTTAATATTTTCCACCAATATAAGGCGGTTAGAGCCGACGGGGGAACAAAATGGAGCGGGGACGAAGAGATCTTCCCAGCGTCGTACCATCACCCGAGGAGGAGCCTAAGAGACCCGACTCGTGCTACTCATTATGACAGGATTATTACCTAAGGGGATAATTCCTTTAGATTATCAAAATAAAAAAGAGAAAAAAATTTTACTTCCCTTTACACCTTATAGGTCCTAACTTAACTACGCAGAGGGCACGTAGCGGCGATCAATAAATAAAGGGGGACCGCAAGACCCCAGCACCGGATTCAAAAAAATTAAAGAAAACATATAATACTAAAAACAAAAACATATCAATAGTCAACTCTTATTATACTCCAATATTATTAGATTACCACACATAATAAATAAAAATAGCTCACAAAATATATATATAATAATATAATATATACAAAAAATTGAATAAGAATATAAAAATAAAAAACTATACTACATGATTAATACAAAAAAAAACAATTAGATAATAGATATATATATATAATAAATCCCAATAATAAATAAGAATAATCATAATATATATAATAAATAATAAACTAATAAATAAATAACTGAATAAAATATAAAAAATACCTACCATAATAATACAATAAATTTTTCACCTATAAAAATATTTTCTGAAAAAATTCTAAGTTCAAAAAAATTTCTAAGTTTCACGAAATTAAAAGTTATCTTAATTCTAAGAAAATATCATTGCGAGCAGCAACTTCTGGAATCTACTGTCGAAGCTGTCCCCCTCACAGAAAACAAGTTGTATATAAAACACACTCTACTTAACACTTTATCTAGAACTATAGACATTTTTTTGAAACACACTAAAGAAAAAACATATTTTAAGGAAAAGATAAATTGGGGGGGAACACAAAAATGATATATTTACCAATATATATATTATATACAAAAGCTTATACATGAGGAAGAATCAAAAAAATAAGACGCAATATATAATATAAAATAATAATAAATACAAAATAATAATAATAATATCAACTACGCAACCAACACTCTAAACTCAGCCAAGAAAAATACTAAAAATAGTAACACAAATACAAAATAACCACATATATTACCACTATATACTAATAAAACCCCACCACCCAACAAATCAAATAATATAACGATCCATTAAACCATAATACTCTAATATAATATAATACTTATAAAAGTTAAAAATAAATAGTACCTATATATATTATATATATATATATAATTATAATATAATATATATATATATATAATAATATAACAAACAATTTTAATTTTTAAAGCACCACCAATTTTTACATTAAAAAACTATTTCTTAAGTTTTCATTTGTTAAAAAAAATACCTTCATAAATGCAAATTCTTATTTTTGAAAATTCTCGTGCTGGAGTAACTCGATATAAAAAGCCATTATATTATATATATATATATATATATATATATATATATATATATATATAATATATATATAATATTATATATATAATATAGTCGAAACCATACTATATACTAAAACTATTAATAATAAACTAACCACACAAATTTTCACGAATATCCCTGCGTAACCAAGCCATATATATACACTTAAATAAAATATAAATATATATATAACTCATATATACGACTACATAAGAAAAATAATACGAGAGATTAACCTTAATTTTTGGTATACATTAATATAGAAATACTATAACCCCACGTCATAACTATACGTTACACCCCTCACCTATAATATAAGAGTTAAATAGTAGAACGCGCTAAATAATAAAATGAGATTCAAAACATTGGCCATTTTAAATAATGTATACAACTTTTTTAATAGCTAAAAGTAGATTGCACCTTATCCCGACAAAAGTCTAAATTTTACCCAGCCATAAACCCTCTATAATTGAAAAATGTATCAAAAGCAATACTTAACAAAGAGACGTGTTACATTTAATACTAGATTATAAATTTCTTATAGGAACTTAACAATACTGGGCTATAAAGTGCGTGAGTTCATATAAAGAGGCCAAACAGTTCAACTCAATAACATAATACTCCAAAATACCAAAGATAAATTGAGATGCGAGCAAGAAGGCAGTAAAACAAACATTAATTCTGAGTAGAACTAATTAATAATATTAGGAATCATGGGTCTGTTAATTCTAACCATCCACATCCAGACTACCTACATATCGATGGCTAAAACTGATTCGTAACACCATTTCATAAATCTCATAAAAACTGATGTAAGTGCCAAAATACTCAAACCTAATATGTAATAAAAGAGCTTAAACCATACCTGCTATAATAACAATATTATAAAAAAAGTATATATAATCCATGTAAAACAATACGAAACTCAAACAGTAAACACATTACTTAAACGTATCTTACTCCACAGATTATAATATATTATAAAATATTATATAAATTATATGTCACTTCGAATATTAAAAAAAAAAATAAAGACATATTAAGTCAACACACAAATGACAATAACGCTCCTAGATCGCATTTAATGTACGATCACAGTACGATGTATAAAAAAAACAATTCTGACATCCGCATCCCTAAAATCAGCATCCTCTACCAATTGAACTAAACTGTTAACTAAATATTTATTATACACCTACATTCTAAATTTACAATTAAAAGGAGCAAGGAACAGTTTAAACCTGTTAAATCAAATTCAATGCATAAATTTAACGATCACCAACTCCATCGCTTGGAGATAGAACGAGCCAAAAAAAAGATAAGAAAGAAACATTGGAGACTTACGTAATGTTTGTCGTATGACACTGGAATAATAAACAGGGAACAGTTAGTCTTCGCATATCACGACGCTTTAGAAGTAGTACATAAACCTTATCTTTTCATACTAATACTACAAAAGAAAAAGAAAAAATAATTACCAAAATACTCTAGCAACCACTTAATAAATATATAACATAACAACATACAACTTCCTTTTCAAATGACAGAGAACGAAACGAAATCTATTTCCTAAGAACATCTAAACAGCAATAATATTCTAGCAAAGTGCTATGTAAGAAAAACAAAATGAAAGAAAAAATATAATGAAATTAATAAAATAACCTAAACTTTTTTGGAAACGCTGAAGATTATTATAAAAGACACAATATGATATTACGACAATTATTTCACCAATTACAAAAATCACGGAAAAGAAGATGAGATCGTGTGATTATCATGTTTAGGTTCGTAAATGAATTAAACTCATACTTTAAAGTTCCAGAGTGGTTTTGGCTATAAAGTTTAAATAGATATTTAGTTCTAGATATTGAGTTTTTTTTCCTGGCATTAAAAATGAATTCACCACAGGACCACACGAGGGCAACACAATACATATAAATAACCAGCACTAGTGATGCTGCAGAATGCACTCTTATTTTATCGCATCCGCGAGAATGACGAGAGATAGATTTTGAATTTATTATATATTCCAGCGAGGAATGCTAATGCCGATGCGACAATAATAGTTGATAATACTATGTGAATGGAAAGTAAAAAAAAAACAAGATATATATATAATATACTAAAAAACACTGTATTGGGCGTAACGAGGTCGTCTTCTCTATATACTAACTAATACACTCCTCATAGTATACACAGTTACTCATAGTATACTATATATACTATATACTATAGCTATATATAATATATATATACATAGTATATACCTCCTATATATATATATAATACCTCTCTTCAAGTCCCTTTAGCAACAATCTAGCTCTAAAGATAATTTGTGTTACTAGAAAAAGAACTATTGGACTGGTGAATCCACACTCAAATTGCACTCCACCAACCTTGCTTTACCCACACCCCGCCGTGTAAATTCGGAAAAGACTCTCTTCACATTGGATTACTCCCTTACTTTTCCAATGCACAAACTGTATTGAAGATTCACCCCAAAACCACAACAATATTATCGGAAGGTGGCTGCTGAGAAACCCACTACAACCATTTGTTCTGCTCGTAGAGCACAGCCCTCCACAATTACCTAATACCCTCGAACTTGGCCAACATAAAGTCTCGGAGCGACAGCCAAGTATTTCTTGCAAAGTTTACTTACAACCGTACACTTGGAAGTAAAACAATTATTGCTTAAACATATAATCCAACCAACATCCAAAAGATGGATCAAAATCATATATATATATAGCAATCATAATCGATATATTCATTATACAAGGTGATAGATGCTTCAAATCATAATTAATGCAAAAACAAAAACTACACTAATTTAGGTAAATCGTATAGTATATCTTCAATAACACTACTGAACTAGTATGTAATTCATTCCAAGTTATCTCGGTTAATAGATTACTCTATAAATAAGAAGAGTAGTTGGTTCTGCCTAGATATTCATTCTCTTTTCTTCTTATGAATAGGAGCGAAGTGACAATAGACTTGTATCGGACCTCTTACGTTATTTTCAAAACTGCAACAAACAAAAGATAAAAATAACGATATAAAATGTATCTAAATAAAATAGCATTACAAACAAAAAACATATGACACATATAAAAAAAAATAAAAACAGGGGAATCTAAAGTAAATATAGATAACATAAGTAATGAGTCAATTAACATATTCAAGAAAAACCCACCAAACGATTATTTACATACAGCTAATAGAATATAATATATATAACAATATAACATATACATAATTTAAATTTAAACCATCAAATCATCATAAATTCAATTTGAAGATGAAGTATCAAAAATGACCTTCCTTAGAGGCTTTGGGATAATGGGATATTAAAAGCAGGTAAAAGGCAGAGAAGGATTGTAGACCGGGCGACTAGTATCTGAAAATTCATATTTCGAGTCCTCTCTTACTTCCACAATTGAGGTAATTCAATAGCCAATAGCAAGTGTGAATATGGATAGTCATTTCCACAAAAACTTAATAGGATGTAATAACATTTGAATGAAATACGAAACTGGACAAATAGAAAGACAAGAGAGACTCTTGAGGCAAAATAACTGATATCTTCCTGATAATTGAAGAATGTAGAATCCACAAGAAGATGGAATGATCCGTTTGATAACACATTAAGACTCATAAGGGAAAGATATCAAGCCGTTTTTAAATTACCTATACGAACTCATTTTAATCAAGTTAATTATCATTTACTTTGGTTACAAAGAAATATTAATCTTAAGTAGTAATTTTATTATAAAATTCTTTATCAAATCTCGACAATAAACATCAGCGCAACAAGATCCGCAGGGCAAAGCGCGGTGAAACCGGGAATAGCGGAAACAAATAACGAAGGAAATTCTTTAATAAGAAATGATGCGGCCCCAATGCATACAGGAGAGATAGAGCGGCACTAGCGATGCGAAGGATGCAGATAGTTACCTGAACAATACAATAATACACACCAGACACGCAACAACAGCACAACGAATACACCCACACGACACCATACCTCTACCCACGACAGCCGCACACACACACAAGGATAAAATGCAGCAAATAAAAAAATAAATAATACAGATTATATATTATACAACCAATTATAAAAAACTTGAAAGAAAATACTAAAGAAAAATAATAAAAATAATAATAAATATAAATACAAAGGACTCACTATAATGATATAGAATATAAGAAACGCAACAGGACAATGGAGGAATCATAATAACTGTAATAACGGTAAGCCAAGCTCACTATTCTACGAGGAGTAAAAGTGTAAATAAGCAAGAATGCAGATAGCCATATGAAAAGAAAATCATATTATTATATATGGAATCTCAGCAACAGTTGAGAAACAGTTATAATTCCCATTAATGGTACATATGGAATGAAACACATCGTTATGAAACACACTTGTAGAGCAAAGTTGTGGAAATATAGACTTTCTTAGTAAAAAGAGGGACATGATCAAAAAAAAATACGAATCACAGAACCCAGAAAACAGGTATATGTAAAGAAAAATAACGGATATCTGTTATAGTTGAGTGAGCATATAATAGACAGGAAGATAGTGAAGCATATGAAAAAGATGTGATGTAGATTGTAAGGCTTATAAAGATCCACCACGCGACGATATCTGTCCCAACTGCGCACTAAGGAAGGAAAAAAAGCACAGCATGCGACTATAAGGTAGATGGTTCAGGCAAGAAAAAGAAACGAGCAGGATTAAAGTTGATCCTTTTCGAATAAGAGAGATGGAGTATTAAAGACACCGTATACAAAGTTTGTCAGAAGCGAAAACGCAATATGAATACCATGCCGAAGACATTGACATTGCACACGATTACTAGGAAGGGCAATTCTCTCTAGGTATAATTCTGACTAGAATCCGGAACTAAGACGCGAAACCTCGAACCCGGGCCCTTAGCCCATGGTTAATTAGGTTATAACCCTCCCTAATCTACGGATGAGGAGCTCTCTTTCAAAGAACATAAATAGTATGATTAGCAAACTATTATTATCTTATTCTAGGAGGGGGAACTTCTCTAGGTAATTTCTATGCACTAGTGGTATCCGAACTAGGGATGCGATACCACCGCCGCCACTTTGGCCATGCGAATTAATTTGGCTGTCAGTCTCTACGATTACAGCATAAGTAAGGAATAGCAGAACAAACATGGTTTACAGATACACAACGTGTTTCCTTAAGATATAAACATACGGCACGCATTGACGACGAGCGAACCTCGCTTCCAGCATACGAAAGTACCTTGGACAGACAAAACAACACACATAACATCGACAGGGAGAGCCACTGACCTAGCAAAGCGCGTAAAGAGCAAAACATAACGCAGACAGAGGAAAACAGAGAAGGAAAAACGGAAATCAAAAACCGAAAGGTGGTAGTGGAAACTTCCGAAGGCGGCAGATACTCAACCTGAAAAAATAGAAACTTCCCCCGACCAAATCAAAAAAGTAGAATTACAGCTAATGAGAGACATAACGTCATCCTAACGCGAAAGTACACTGAAAAAGGAAACATCAATAATATTATAGAACAGAAGAATTATTAAAATGTGTGCTTTCAAAGATGTTGTAGTTGTGCGGAAGATTTTGTACTGCCGTAGATAAGAAAAATGAATGGTAAGATAAGATGAAGCGAAAATGAAGTGAAATGAAACATTGAAAAGTACCATTGTGTTTTCTTGGCACCAACTAGTAAAATAATATAGGCCAGTTACCCCAAGACAACCATTTTAGTATTAGTTATTTGCAGTAGGGATGGAAGTACTTCAAAATGAGAAAAATATTGAAATATGGAATGGTAATCATAAAAATGGTTTGATGATAATATAATACAATTAGTTCAACGATTGGATTAAAAAAGCACGAAAGTGAAGTAACAAGATAGTTGGAATATGAGAAAAAAAGAAAACTACCGTACAGGAGAGACGAGGCAATAATAAAAGTAGTACTCAACACTAGGAAAAATGAAGCAAAAATGACGGATGCTCCCTTCATAAAAACAGACATGTTATATTAAAACGGGACCGAGAAAGAAATCGAAAGAAGAAGGAAGCGTGAATATCGAAAAGAGAAGGATAGAACACAGATATCGAAAGAGAAGGAATAGAATATACAGAAAGAAGGTAAAAAAAAAAACATGAAACTAAACTAAGTTTACATTACATTTAAAGTTAATTAATTAATATCGAAATAGAAGGAAAAACAAAAGGCAGGAAAAAAACAACAAACAAAAATTTTGAAAACCAAATATAACATCTCTGGGAGAACCAGAAACAATACACCCCATAAAAGAGACACAGGAGCGAGCCAACGGCCCACCAAAGAGAAGGATGAATATCGAAAGAGAAGGATGAATATCGAAAGAGAAGGATGAATATCGAAAGAGAATAATTTTAAAATCAAAACTTTGTACCAGACTCTTTCTAAAAGCTTTTGATTTGTCTAGCGCAAAAGAAAAGAATTACCTACATACCGAATATCAGAGGAACAAAGACAGAGAGAAGTGATCAGAAATGAGATAAAAAAATTAAGATGTTTCAAAATCTTTCCGTTAACGATAAATGATTGGGAACTAAAAAAAAAGATATAAAGGAGCTGGAGAAAAGGGTATAAAGACGGATTTAAAAAGTTAAAGCAGACAGAAAAATACTTAATAAAAAGAAGAAAAAGTAATTAATAGCAGACTTCATTGGTATACAGACTACGATAGACGGAAAATAGAAAGAGCATTATGCTTCTGGCGAGAAATCGAGTTAGAAGTAAGATTAAAAGAGACGAAACATCTAACTTGCTGTGGCGTAAGAAACATGAGGGAATGAAATTAGAAGGAAAAAAAATGAAAGGAAGCAACTAAAAGGAAATTGATAAATTAATGGGAAAATGGGCTAAGAGATATAAAGACAAAAGATGAGCACATAGACAACAGAAATAGTTGAAAGATATTACAACAAAGAAAAGGAAAAGAACCAGTGGTGGATAGTTGGAAAAAGGTCGAGAGAGATTCCTATGTGGAAAAACAAAGAAGAATATTTATGAGAAATTTAATAAATGTGGAGGACCGATGAAGCAGAAAATACATAAGAAGGAGGAGAACCCACCAAATGGAAGACACAGGAGAACAGGAAGGAACTAGAGAAAAACAGACAGAAATAATAAAATAGGCGAGCGAAGTGAGGCAAAGCAATAATTAAGGGAGAGAAGGAAGGGAAGGGGGACACCATTATAAAGAATGAAGAAAAGAAGCCACTAAGTGGAATTCGGGATTTGAATAAATGAAGATATACAAAACAGGAGAAAAGTATCGGTGAACTATGAGAGACAGAATTTAACAAAATTGGTATAATGGAAGGAGGAGGGAGAAGAACATACACCATCAAGAATTTGAGAAGAAAAAGCGTAATAATTGCCCAAATACATAAAAAAGGAGATGAAGAGAGCTCAAGAGAATCCTATTTAGGAGATATAGTTGTTGAAAGATATCAGAGCGCAATATAAAATATAAGAAAAAAAAGACCGAAAGATATAGAGCTTGTATTTGGCAGAATAATATAAGAGGGAAAGGGCGCTATTTCAAGGTTGCCATAAAGTAGCCCAAGTAAGATAATATTGAACCTGATAATTCTCTTATAAAAAAAATATGTAAGTAGAGAAGTTTGGAGCCTCGGTTGTACTCTGATATTTTGTATCGCATATTAGATCTAGAGAAAGGTTTAGAAATAGAAAAATACAAAAAGAAATAAGAGATATAGTGAAATCAGTGATAGAGGATCAACTGCAGTATTGGGAAATAAGATAAGGAAGCTGGACTAAGATAAAAAGAATATGTATGAAAATCCAATAAACACGAATACGGTTAGAACGGAGATAGCTTGGGTTAATGAATTAAGAAAATAGTTTGAGAACGAATGACTGTAAAAAACAAATAGATGAAGACTTAATGTGTGCCTTATTTATAGACAACTGCCTGAAGAGGATAATAGAATAAGTAGAAGTAGAGGATAGGGAAATAAACAATTAAAATGTATATCGGACGACGCGGCTTGTGGGTGACAAAGGGAGCAACATGAACTACAAAGCTTGCTGTTATGAATCATTTATAGAAGTTATGAAGCGGAACAAAGATAAAAAGTGGAATGAAAATAAACAGGCGAGAAGAAGAGAAAGAATAATTGACAAAAAAAAAGGATATCGAGACAGGAGACACGCGGAGATAATGAAAATGGACGAGAATAATAATACAGTTGAAAACAGGCCTAAAGATAGATCAAAAGTATCAGGAGTGATATTTGATGAGAAAGATTGGATGGATATTTTCAGAACTGAGGGAAAGAAAATAAACGAAAAATACTCATATATGTGGAATGTTGTACCGTTAGATTGAGCAGAGAGGAAAAAGAAAAAAAAGTATGCACAAAAGTAGAGGTAAAAAGTGACATAGTATAACACCGATCCTAAACGACCAGAATGAATATACATATTACGGGTCGTAAAGTTGAGAGGAACACGCCTTAACACGATAACAAGAAAAGAGATGAAAAAAGGATAAGAAGCCTGCGGAAATAGCGAGTATTGAGCGTTAATAAGAGGGAAGTAACGCTGAAGGAGAACAGAAGATATAGGAGTGAAACATATAGAGAAGAGCTCAGAGTCCGCTCAAATAATGGAATGTATTGAGAGAAACCAGCTAAGATGAGATGGTTTGGACATGTGCGGAGAATGGAGACTTGAGATACATCTCGAAGATTACATTAAATTGGAAAACCTAGTGGGAAGTAAGACCAGTTGTGAAGAGCCAGAGAAAAGATGGAAGGAGAAAAATGATAAATAGGAAAGAGGCAAATTGCAGTCGAGGGGAGAGAACGATGGAGAATGTGGAAAGGACGGCACATTTGAAAGACGCGCGAATGTCTGGAGGACTTTATGAAGGACACACTATGAAAATGTGTCTACACCAAACAGAGACGGATGAGTGAGAAAGGTAGAGATAGAAAAAAATTAAATATAATAATAATAATAATATATAAATATAATATAATTAAAAAAAAAAATTATATAATAATATCGATAAAATAATAAAAATAGATAATAAAATATAAATAAATAGAATAAAAAAAGAATAAATATAGTATATATAAAATAATATATAATTAATAATTAAATAATAATATAAAAAATATAATATAAATAAATATTAAACTTAATAAATAGAATATATTTAGCTATAAAATAAATAAATAATAAGCAAATAAAAATAAAATAGTATAAAAAATACAAAAATAAAAATAATTTAAAAACAAAAAAAATTATAAATAATAAATATTATATCTGTAAATAATATATAAAATAATAATATATATAGTAATAGATAATATATAAAATAATAGTAAATAATAATATACATAGAGATGTATAAGTAATAATTAATATGGATTTATATATAAATAAATATAATAAATAATAATAATAAAAAAAAATATATATAAAATGTGAAGCTGTTGTACCGAATTTCAGATTAAATGAGTGGAACCGTCACTTGTTGGATCAATACAGACAAAGTTTCCCAAAAATTAAAGTTTTTATACTGGAATATCTTTGCTTTCATTAAAAGCTTAAAGAGTTTAGCAAGACTGGAAAATTAGAATTAAGTATACATAAATATGAACTAAAAAAAAAAAAAAAGAAAAAAAAAAAAGAAAAAAAAAAAAAAAAAAAACATAGAAGGTGGAAGCTAGAAAATTTTGAATTTAAGAAATTGAAAAAAAAAAAAAAAAAAAAAATTGGAGAAAACTTTCAAGATGCTCGAATTCAACACGGAAATGATTTTTCAAAATATACCCAGAAAAGAAAATTATGTCAAGGATATAAAACATAAAATTGTTAAATCCACTAACCTGGGAGTAAATTGACTCTACAGAAAAGTAGAAAATTATTACAGTCATTACGATTAAAATAACAATAGAATATAATTAATATTAATTAATAATTATTGCCAAACATTATAATTATACAATGTTACGTTGATTTGAAGTAGTTCCTTCCTTTTCAGATCTATTTATTAATTTAAATTCAGGATTTATACTCTTTAATTTAAAATATAATTTAAAAGATTATCATTAACAAAAGGGGTTTTAGTATACGACTTTTTAAAAAATAATATCCATGGCGCATGAAAATAATTTGCCAATGATAATTCCAATTGCATATAAAACAAATTCATACATTATGAGGTCTAATTAGATTTAAGATAAAAAATTGTAGAGATACTTTGACATATAATTTCAACATCTATATGTTAATAAAAATAATATATATTTAAACAGTTATTAAATCAAATAAACTTATATAAAAAAGACATCAGTTGCGTTTATAGCTTAAAATGTATTTATAATTAACAGTAGAAAAAAAAATAAGCATGCTTTTAATATAAGGAAAGGGATAATGAAAGGTGGGGCATTTTTGGAAATATTCCAAAAGTTTCAAAAGTTTTTCCAGGAGAAAGGAAAAAATGATACTTTGCAACAATTAAAAATTTAGTTACTTGAAAAATTTGTGAATGAAAACCTTCCTTCACCATGTTTTTATAAAATTTGTATTAAATGAATTGTTGTTTCCCCTGTGAGAAAGGTCCTAAAGGTTTCTATAGTTATTACCACGAATAACATGAACAAATATAGCATAAATAATTTTATTAAGTTCATAGAGCAAAAATTATTAATTGAAATAAAACAATTTAATAGGACATATTAGGTTTTCCATGGAATTTATAAAGAGTTAAAAAATACTTAATACAAAATAAATGAATTTTTCACATTATTTTACAACAACATGAAACAGAAATGGAAACTTATCAACATCTACCATCTTCACTGAAATATTCCTTTCAATATTTATATTAACCCGAAAATTGAATTGTCATCATTTTCTCAACAGTGTGTAACTTATATATTAAACTGAGCTGTATTACTGCTCAGATGACTTATTAAACAGTAATTTTCCATATTAAATGGTTTTCCACAATATGATATATCTATCTTTGTCACAAAAGGATCTCTGTCTGCTGAAAAAACTTAAACAGTTATAGACATATACGTAATTTACAATTATGTTACTATTGGGTAAGTTTGGAGAGCTCTTTCTTCTGCTATTTTCCCACTACCCTTAATTTACAGCAACTTTCAAATGATCGAATCACAAGGAAATATGTGGTCGGCACATTGATTTTTGAAACTGAACTGAAATTTTAATGCAAATGATAAAACAGCTGACTTTACTAATGACAGACAGGCACTCAAACCAACGTTCAATATTGAAGATATTGAACCTTGATGAGAAATAAATATTAAAACAAATATTTATCTTTAACCTATTTAATTGATAATAGCCCAAAAATATTTTTGCAAAAGAAATTAAAGCATTAAAAAACAAAAAAATATAACACTTACCTTGACACAGTGCGCAAGCAAAAATATACCTGTGAAACGCTCCTCCGAAAATTGGAAAACATCTTACTCCTTCCTAAATAATAATTAAGAAAATTTAAAAAATTAAGAATTTGTAAAAAAAAAAAAAAAAAAAAGAAAAAAAAAAAAAAAAAAAAAAAAAAAAAAAAAAAAACTTTCAAATGTGAGTATTCTGCAAGTAAAATATATATTATTATATTAATCTAAAATTAAATAAATATATATTACCAGCAAACCTTTTATAAAATATTCTCCACATTATATACATACGAAAGAGGAGTTAAACTTTTTTATTTAATATGTTATTTTTCAATAGGACAATTACGATAAAATGATATCTAGTTAGCTCTTTAAAAAATAAAAGTAAATTAGGAAGTAGTTCTCGTTCAATTCATATTTTGGATTTTTAGCATACTAAATATCAAAAGAATACATTTCACATTAAATGAAATATAATAAAATATCCATTGATTGCCTGAATATAATATAACCGCCATAGAAAGTTGTAAATAAAAATTTAGTAATAAAAAACATATATATTTATAGAGTAAAAAAAAAAAAATAATATAAATAAAAAAATTATAATCAAGTATCTATATATAGAGTTATATGAACATTTCTATATATATAATTTAAATATTATTTATAAGATAAAAAATTATATTACAAATATATAAATATAAATATATACATAACAAATATAATATGAATATTATAAACAAAATAAATAAAATTAAACATATATAAAAATATATATATTATAAAAATATATATATACTAATATATATATATATATATATTATATATATATATATATAGTATATAATATATATGTGTGGTGGGTGTGTGTGTTGTGTGTGTGGTGTGTGTGTGGATAGTGATGTTGATATGTAAGTAGGATGTGTGTGTTATGGTGTGCGAAGACAAAAAAGAGAGAGCAGAGAAAAAGTCTGTTTTATTTATATAAAAACAAGTTAATGAAAAAACTTTGTAATTATTTTTAAAAATATCATACTGATTCTCATATGTCAAAATTTTGGAGACATTTATCAAATAAATTCTATATATATTTAAAAAAAATTAAATAATAAATATAAAAATTAAAATATAAAAAATATATATATATAATTATATATAAATATATAAAATAATAAAGAATAAATATTAAAAATAACTATATATATAATATATAATAATATAAATAAATAATATAAATATAGATAATATAATTAAATAAAATAATATAAATATATAAGTAAAAAAAATAGATAATAATACCTAATAATATAATATATAGTATATAAATATAAAAATATATATATATATATATATGTGAAATATAAAAAAGATAAATAAAAAGTAAGTATATTATAGTTATGCGTAAACACAATACACATTCTGTATTAGAGACATACTAAAACCTGTCCAAGTGCTTATTCCATCCAGAGAAAAGAGCGGGAAGGCATTGGTGACTCGATAGTTAATTCCTTTTTACGTTAAAGTCGGAAAGCATTACTAGCCATGGTCGCCACAAATCTTTACATAGATTCAACAATAAGGCATAGATAAATCATAGAGGAAGGAAGATAAAATTAAATATGGCATAAGAGATGCAAAATAAAGCCTCAATAGAAACAACCAAAAGATGAGAATGAGAAATCGGAACTAACGGTGTGAAATTATCAATTTCATTCTTCGACCAAATTTCAGTTGTTTCAGAAGATCTATAATAAATTTAAATATACAAAATTGTCAATTATTAAAATATAGTTGTACCTGATAATAAAAATTGATTTTATTTAGATTTTTAAAATTCTGTAATTAATTAATTAAAATATTTTCTTCACTTTATAACTTTGTTTTTTCAACCATCTAACTGGCAAAATCTGGCCACAACATGCAAAATACTTTCTCCTTATCCGAGACAAAAAATCATTTGGACCTTTGCAGGAGCTCTCTGGTTGGAATCTGTGCTTCTCAATCGTCCTGTTGTTCGTTAGTTCTTTGCCCTGCAGCTTTTTAATATAGTGCTAATACCAATATACAGACGACAGTTCGATAATAAATAAATAATATAAATATATAAATAAAAATATAAAATAATATAAATAAAAAATAAATATATATAATAATAATATATAATAGTATATAAATAATATTAAATATATGAATAAAAAATATAGTTAATAATAAAATATATTGATAAATATTTCAACAAACGATAAAAGTAAAAAAAAATATATATGTATAAATATTATATATATATGTAAAATAAATAACAATCTGAGATGAATGCTAAAAAAAGAAAGTAAAAATAAATATATAATATATTAATAATATAAATATAAATATATATAGAGTTAATATATATATAATTAATATAATAAGAATAATAGTAAATAATAAAAAATAACAAAAGATCTCTAAATGAAAGAATAAATATAATGATATTAATTTAAATTAAAAAAAAAATAAAAATTATTTTTTAATAATATAAAACGGAAAATAGACAGTTCTACGAGTAAAAGTGAGATAGTTATTAGATATGCCGATCGTTTCGGGGAAATCTTCCCATTCAAGGACTAAAAGAAAAACGAGAGCAATAAAAAAATAACATGATAATAGCCACAATGATTAAAATACATTAAAAAATATTACATGAAAAAATAATATAAATAAATAATAGAATCAATAATAATCATTAAATAATAGGTTTAAAATAACGATGAGTAAAAAAGAAATCAATACACCTAATAAAATATTTATCTTAAAAATAAATAAAAATAAATAATAAATAATAATATAAAAAATAAAAAAAACAAAACAACAACAAACAAAATTAAAAATATATAACTTTACCTAAAGTAAAATAGGTTATCAAACTTAAGGGTGAAATTTTGGATAAAAACTAATGATAAAAAGATTTGAAATAAGACTTATAAAATATAAGTTACATTTTTAAAAAAAAAAAAAAGAAAAAAAAACTAGTGCCATTTACAAAAAATATAGACAGACAAATACGTTAGACAACGCTTTAAAAAAAAGAACAAAAGAACCGAAATGTAAGAAATTAAATACAATTAACCTACAAAACT
The DNA here is from genome assembly GCA_015478945.1 of Trachelipus rathkii. Lineage (NCBI taxonomy): Eukaryota > Metazoa > Arthropoda > Malacostraca > Isopoda > Trachelipodidae > Trachelipus > Trachelipus rathkii. The sequence continues at coordinate 21,596 of JABUQX010027296.1, read as the reverse complement.
TTTTAAAGATAAATAATAAAATAAAATGAGTAATTAATAATAATAATGAAATAAATAAAAAAAAATATAAAAAATAAATAAAAATAAAAATAATATAACATAAAAAAAAATAATAAATAAATAATAAATAAATAAATTTATAATAATAAATAAATAAATAATAATGAATAATAATGTAATAAATAATAAAAAATAATAAATATAAATAAAGTTAATAATAAATATAAAGATAATAAAAAACGAAATTGAGCACCAAAAATATAAAATCAATTAATTGTAATAAGAAATTGATGAGATGATCAATAATAATATATAATAATAATAATAAATAATTAAATATAATTAAAATATGATAAAAATTAAAAAACTAAAAGACAAACACACTGCTATACGAAATACAGAATAAAAGTGCCTTGAATAATATGTAATGAATGACTCGCCGATCAGAAGCAATTCTTTATCGTTATGTTGCCCCAATATTTTAAAATATAATACTCAATTTGTATGTTAACGGTCTTACAGTTTTAGCAGATTTCTATATATGAAAATCCGTAAGGTGAAAAAAAGCTAATGTAAATTATCCTATTCTGAATAGTCACTCCTATATAAACAAGATCGAGACAGACAGAGACTTATAATACAGTAAAACCGCAATACCAGATAGACCAAACGATAGAGATACACTAAAAGACACTTAGGACAAGAATAAAAGTTAAAAACTCCAGCAACATCCCGGATGTTATGAAAAATTGAGTCTAAAAATGATAAAAAAGTTGAGCCAATAGTTGCTGGGTTTTATAAAAAGAATAAAAGAGATTAAAAATTAATAAAGTATAATGTATATAGATAAAAAATTAATTTTAAGTAGCTTCTAAAAAAATGGATGAAGTAACAAGATCAATAAATAATAGGAGAAAAGAATAAAGTGAAGCTACATTTATAGAGTTTAGGTTAATAACGAAGTTCAACGATTTGCGCGATAAAGGTTTCAGGTTCGAATTTATTAAATTATATCCTAATTAAAGAAAACAAAAAAACCCTAAAGAAAACAAATAATGTATGAAATGAAAATATGATGCGAAAAAATAAAATTTTTATAAAATAGAAAAAAGTGAACCAATATGAAGCAAGATTTTACATATTCGATTAAAATTTAAACGTTTTGGAAGCAATTTAATTAGAAAAAGTGTCAGTTTTAATGGTTATTTTTCTTTTGAATTGTTTTTTTCCAAATATATTTTGCTAAGCTATTATGATTACCACCAAACAAGTTATTTATCAGTTTGGATAACAGCACAATAACCTCAAAAGATTCGAAGAATATTTTATAAAAAATTTTTAAAAATCTCTTAATATATTTAGTTTCATAAAACTTTTTATAAATAGAAATATCTCGAAAAAAGGTACGACACTAAAATTTTTTTCTTATATTAACATATTTGAAATCAGCGTATTACAAAAATGTCTTATTACACAAATGTAAAACAAAAACAAAAAGAAAAACAGAATTTTTTTCGATTTTAAATTAATGAATATCTCAAAAAGTACGGGACAGCTTAACAGAAAAACCAAGTTACATATTTGAACTGCGTCATCAGGCTTATTATAAAAATAATAAAAAAAAAAAATGACTAAAAAACTGGCAAAAAAAAAAAAAAAAAATTAGGGGTCTCGAAGCCGACGGGGGACAGAGGGTTGGGGACGTTTCCATACCCCGTAGGGGGAGGGGTGGAGGAAACCACCCGCGACGACCCAAATACCAAAATGCGGGGGTTCCGGAGACCCTCCCCGGAGGGGGGGAAATAGTCCTACCCTGTAGTTCCCCCGGAAGGCCGAGAGACCCTGCCGACTTCCTGCCATCGGTGCGCGTTTACCCTTGGGATTCCTTAGTAAAAAAAAACCAAAAAACAAGAAAAAAAAATAAAACTGACGGAAGTTGTAAAAACGTAAAAGGTCGCCGTATATATTTTTGAATCATGTGCGTTACCACTTATCTGCAGTCTACAATCAGAAAAAAAATAATTAATATACTAGAAAATATATTAAAAAAAAAAAAAAAAAAAAAAATTCAGAAACTGTGGTGCAGTTCACCCTTGAGTTCATGTAAATAGTGTATTACAAAAAATACAATATATTGGTTCAAAAGATAGAGAACCTATATATAATGATAAAAATTGATTATTATTTATTATTATGTATATTATTAATTACTATTATTATTATTTAAAATAATATTATTATTATCAGATTATAATTATTATTATTAAATGATATAATTATATTATTAATTAACATTTAATATAATATATTTTTATTATATTATAAAAATATAATATTTTTTTTCTATAGGAAAGTGTTGTATATCTGAGCAAGATTTTAGCAATTGTTATTTTTTTTATAGTAATGGTATATTTTTTAATTTACAATACTATAGCCTTGAACAATTGGGAGATTTCACCAGAAAAACTTCGACAAATATAATTAAAAAATTAAATAATTGCAAACTAAATAGGATTTATACTCAATATAAAGAAGGATTAACGGATTCAACAAGGAAACAATAATCTTATGAAAAAAAAAAAATAAATAATAGAAAATATATACTAATATAATATAATATAACATATAAATAAATAAAAGATCATATATATATATAATTCCTTTGGAAGCAATAGTTACTTAAATAAGAAAAAAAAACGTAAATAAAAATATAGATTTAGATCATATAAGCAGCCTATATAATAGGTATGTTTTAAAAGCCAAACAATTATATATAAATAACAAATAATAAAGTAATATATATAATGATAAATATAATAATATATACAATAAATGAGCCGATTTATAATAAATAATAGAATATAATAATATTAAATAAACTAAAAAAACTAAATAATAATAAATATCAATACATAAAATACTAAAAAATAATAATATAAATGAAATATTATAAATACAAAAATAAAAAAACCATTATAAATATAATCAAAATATATAATTTATAATTAGTATATAATAAATATAAAAAAGAAAAAAAATAAACTATATAATTAATATAATAGTAGACATAATATAAATAAATGAATAAAAATATCAATTTACAAATAATAAAATATCAATATAAAAAATAAAAAGTTAATCAAAATAATAAAATAAACATAATAAGCTAGACTAACTTAAAGATCAAGTACCATAAAGATAAAGGATATAATATACAAACGTTTATATAAATAATATACATAACGCATAATAATACGTATATAATATATAATATATATATAATATATCTAAAATATATTAATTCTATATAATAATAATATATAAATACCACAATAATAAACACTATACATATTTAAGGTACAACAATAATATAATATAAATAATTAAATATAAAAATAAATAATATAAACAAAATAAAATAAATAATAATAATATGGTACTATTTACAACCAGAAAAAGTGTACGAGATATGTCAAGAGAAAGCAAACCCAGCACTTACTTTTATAGTACTGGAGAGTCAATACTATAAGATACTGAACATCGGATAGAGAGAAATAAATACTAAATGAAAAAAAAGGATAAATATAAAACGGGATCCAAAATCCAATCCATACCATACAAATATAGAGCACACAACCGAAGTGGATATCAACAAAAGAAAGCAAGTAGAGGCAGTCAAACAGGTACATATATTAATAAGATAATGATTTGATAGCAATAGTTTAGAAAGCCTGAGTAGATGAATTTAAAATGAAATGTATACGATGAGTTAAAAGAAAGAAAGCGAATTGAAAAAAGTAAGAATTAGAACTATTAAGGAATGAATAAACACATAGGAGATAATCAAAAGACATTTATCAAAAAGAAGAGCCGTATTTAGTTAAGAACCGACCATCGATGTGTGATGCATACTCCTTTTAAGGACGAACGAAAAACACAGAATATATAACAGAGTCAAGTAACTGAAAAGGTGATAGATGAAGAAGTATCAAAAAAGAGAAGCGTTAAAGAGAAAATAAACCAGCCCTTTTAAAGAATTGTTGAGGTTGAAGAAGAGGAAAAACGGTGACTTTTCCTAAGAAAGAGAAGATCACATGCTAAAGAAAACAACCAGTATACATAAGAAGTAACATGATGCTTATGCTGAAGAAAGTTTATTATATATCGTGTAAGGATTTAATCACACATACACAACACACCCACACACTAAATTGACAACCGCGCAACCAATATGCGATAACGCAACACAACACAACAAACACAACACAAATATACCATAAAACATAATAAATAAATATAATAAATAATAAATAAATAAATATAAGAATATATATATGATATAATAATATATATATGAATATATAATAATAATAATATTAAATATATATATAAAATAAAAATAAATAATAATAATAATTACTAGTAAAAATATAAATATAAGATATAAAATAAATAAATAATAATTATAAAATAAAATAATAATATAAAATAAAATAGATAAAAGATACAATAATGAAAAATATATATAATAAAAAAAAAAAAAGATAATAGTAAAGATAATTAAAAAAATAAATTGAATAATAAATAAATGTAAATAAAATAATATAATAGTAAAAATAATAATAATAAATATTATAAATATATAAAAAAATAAAAAATATATAATAATAAATAAAATAAAAAATTTATTAAAAAAAATATTTTTTAATATTAAATATATAAATATATATAAATAAAAAAAATATAAATATAATTAAAAAAAATATAAAATAATATAAAATATAAAATAATATATAATAAAATAATAGATATATAAATAAATATAAATAAAATAATTATATAAAATAATATAAAAATAATATAAATAAATAATATATATATAAATAAATAAATATATAATAAAAATATAAATATATATAAAATAATAAATAAAATAAGATAAATTAATATAATATAAAAATAAAAATAATATAATATATATATCAAGTATATATAATAATAAATAATAAAATAATAAATAATATATATAGTAAATAAAGAACTATCGTAAGAGAAGCAACATAAAAAAGATACGAGATTATAGGAACATCTACATTTAATTAAAAAAAAATACTTACACAGAGAAAAAAAACGACCCAGAGAGAGAAAAGGAACAGAAAGAGATGAAGAAAACACTAGATAATATCGCCTTGAAGGAGGTATCAAGAGATAACGATTTGAAAGCTGATTACTTGAAATCATGAACTATTTCTGGTGCAATATAGGAAATATCTCAGTCATTTAGAACGTAACACGAGATATAGATACAGGTCTACATTAGCATCATTTATTGGTTATTAAGTTAAAGATTGAAAATGCAATTTATTATTTAAACATTTTGAAAACAAATAGCTCTTTTAAATTTACTTTATATTTTTAAGCAGGGGACAAGACAAGTTGCCATTGATCATTTTAAAATATATAATATAAAAAAAATATAAAAATATAATAAGTATATATGTATAATAATATATATAATAAATTAATAGAATATTATATAATAATTAAATTAATAATAAACAAATTTTAGGTTAAAATAAAAATATAATAAATATATAATAACTAGCAAATTTCAGCTTGACTAAAACATAAAATAATATTTATTTACATATAAAAAATAGTAAATAATAATAAATTATAAATATATATAATAAAATTATTTCTATTTGACGATTTAAAATTAATAAAATTTTTAGCAAAATAATAAATATAATAAATAAATGAACATAAAATAAATAAAATCACATAATAAAATAAATATTGAAAAAATATAAACAATAAATATTACTTTTAGTAAAATTAACTGATTACAATGAAGGAAGAGTTTGTTAGTAGTGCAAAGAGAGAAAGTATGATAGAGATGAAGCTTAAAGATACGCAGGTTGTTCTGGAAAGTAAAAGAAAAATGGTGAATATAGATGATCATGGAAAGACGGTTAAAAAAATAAAAAAAAGAGAAGGAGTGAGAACGTGCTAAAAAGTACAGGTTTGGATACTAACATTACCACCTAATAACATACAATGGTATGAGACTTAATTTAAGTTGATAAAAAAAAGAGGAATACTAAAAGAAAGATGCACACGTATTTCAGAAAGAAAATTAAAAAAGGTAAAAATTGGAAAGAGAATGTTGGAAGCGGATGATGAAATTAGAGGAAACTTACAAAAAGGAAGGAGACTCTTCATAGAGAAGGAAAAAGCGCAAGAAAGGATAAGAAGAGAATGAAAAAAGAGAAATATGAAAATAAGAAATAATGAAAAGAGGGATGGTATGCCATATCGCATTGATGGGAAAATGGATGTGAAGATAATGTGAAGGGAACACCTTGAAAATCTGTATAACATTAGCTGTAATGAAGAGATGATGGTGAATGTGTATGTGTTTGATGGTGCAAGAAGCAAAAGTTTTTTTGGGGACGGGATAATTAGTAAGGAGGAGCTAATGAATAGAGTGAGAAAGTTGAAGAATGGTAAACCTGCAGGCATAGATGGAATTACTGGTGAAATGATCAAGAACGGAGGCGAGATGGTGATTAAATGGATTTGAAAATTGTGGA
>JABUQX010027295.1:42500-46900 GCA_015478945.1 Trachelipus rathkii | reverse complement strand
GGGCGTTTGAGTCATTGACTATTCCTCAATATCCGGTATATTAATTTGGTTGCCTCTACTTTGAATTCTATTCAATTTTTTCTATGTCTTTATTGAGGTATGGAATCCAAAACTGTACCGCGTATTCCAGATGAGATCTAACTAACGTTTTATAGAGATGTACTATTATTTTTTAAGATTTATATTCGAAGGTTCTGGCAATAAAACCTAGAGCTTTATTAGCTTTCTTAACAGCTCAGTGCACATTTGTTTACGCAAACTTTTAAAATCACTTATTAATGGAATACTCTTAGATCTTCTTATTCTCTCTCAACCTGACAACTTTTATAACTGAATCATCTATTATGTAATCATATTCGCTGTTCCTACTTTCAAAATGTGTAACCTTAAATTTATCGCTAATAAATTTCATTTGCCATTTTTTTTACCAATTTACAATCTTATTAAAATAGCTCTGGGGTAATTGATAATCTTTCTCACAGTTTATGCGATTTCCAAGTTTTGTATCATCAGCAAGTTTCGAAATATTGCTTAAAACATTAATATCTATATCATTTACATATACAACAAAACAGTATTGATCCCATTACAGATCCTTGTGGTACACCACTAATAAATAACATTCGTCCAATCTAAGCACCTTCCATTGATAACGACTCGTTGTCGTCGATCCAATAATCAATATTTAATCCAATTTTAAAATCTTCCTCGAATATCATGTGCTCTAAGTTCTTCCAATAATCTTTGATGAGGAACGGTATCATATGCCTTTTGAAAGTCTAAGAAAATGACAATAAAAGATTTATAATTATCTACATCGTTAATAACCACATTAAAAATTATAGTAAATTTGTTAAGCGAGATTTGTTTCTTCTAAAACAGTGTTGGAAATTCATGGCAATACATGATCTTCAAGATGTGCAACTCAATCTATTAGTTAGTATTGCTTCGAAAATTTTGCCAACTATACAAGTTAAGCTAATTGGTCTGTAGTTAATCAGGAGCTTACAATCTCCTTTTTTTTTTTTGAAAATTGGAGTTATGTTAGCAAGTTTGAAATCTTTTATCTATGAGTATGAAGACTAACGTTTTCGGAAAAGAATGAAAACTATTCATTAAATAGGGACCGATTAAATTTTAATCGTAAATAATCTCAATCGTTAAAATTTTAATCGAAAAGAATTAAGTAAAGCTTTAGAATTAGTATGAAGAAAAAATTGCGTTTGCTATTTACCATTGAAAATAACTGAACTGTTCGATATATAAAATAATTTTTTTCTCATTCCTATGCAGTTATTATACAATAGATCAGTGTTTCTCAACCTTTTAAGCCTCGCGACCCCCCAAAAGCCAAAACGCATTAAGTAGTAACTCGTGACCCTAATACCCCTATAGTATATATATAATATATATATATATAATTATTATATATATATATATATATATATATTAAAGCTTTCAATTAATTAGATTTATTTAATTATATATATTATATATATATAATATAGTATATATATATATTATATATAATTCCTTAATATAAAGATGCTTCGGGATGCATTAAGTATATTATTTTTATTTTATTAAGTATTAATCTTTTATAAATAACAACTGTTTAACATTTGATTATAACTCATTAATAAAAGCGGTTTTTCGTACAATAAATATTTTATTTTTTGTGACCCACCACGACCCCCTATATATCCGATCGTGCCCCCCTTGGGGGTCGCGACTCCCCGGTTGAGAAACAATGCAATAGATTATAGTGACCTTTGTTTTTTTTTTTTTATATAAAATTATATTATTATTTTTATTTTTATTTATTATTATTATTATTATTATTATTATTATTTATTATTATTATTATTATTATTATTATTATTATTATTATTATTATTATTATTATTATTATTATTTGATCAAGAAATAGAACATTCAATAGGTTATAAACCTTACTGAAAACTAGCATTAACTTTTGCATCTTGCGCCATCTTGTAGTGAAATTTATAAGTATTTGGAAGTGACGAAAACTAAACTGTCTTTGATATGTAAAATACATTTATTATTATTATTATTATAGACTGAAACTGGCATTGAGTTTTAGATATTGGCACTTCAACTGCCTGACTTGGCCCTCTTTATCATATATATATATATATATATAATATATTATATATATATATATTAATATTATATCTGTATATTTATTATATATATATATATATATATATAATATAGTAATATATATATATATAATATTGAGGATTTGGGTGGATGTACCAAATCTCCTTCAGTAGAAATTGCAGCAAGGATTTACAAACAAAACCCAGACAATTCCAGGTCCAAAACCCATTGTTGCAAACGCAAATGGATAAGTTAAAAATTTACAATTTAACATGGCAATGACTTCTGATACACAGTAACTTGCTTATCCACTTGATGAAAACACCTACCGAAAAGTTATTAATTTACAAGTGTTAAGACAATCTAAAACACATAATTCAGCTAACAATGTGAGCAAAGATGGCGGCTACGAGGAATTGAATGATGCGCCTTGTCCACGTGACAGCTGAGCGGCAAGAGCAATACGGAAGGAGCAAGAGAGGAAGAGAGAGGAGAGAGAGGGGAGAGAGAGAGAGAGAGAGAATCGTGAGAGAGAGAGGAGAGAGAGAGGAGAGAGAGTGGACGAGATAGAAGAGAAATAGGAGAAGAACCGAAACAAACCGGAGCGTAAAGGCTCCCAAAACGCGAAGTAGAACACGGTCGAGAAGAACCAGGACTCGAAGGTGATGGAGGAACCGAAGGGGCTGGAGGAAGTTGAGAGACCGGAAGAGCTGAATCAGAAACCGTGGGGGAAAGGGGAAGAGGCGGTATGGCAGGAGCAGGTGTCGATGGGGACACACGAGGAACGATGGGTAAGAAGGGGGTAGAGGAACTAGGAACGGGAAGTGAAGAACTAGACGGAGGATGTTCGGGCGCGGAAGGTTAGGGACAAGCCATGGGCGACGGGTAGCAGGGCAGTTGGGAAATAAACAGAGGCATATTGAGTAGAAGCCCGGCGAGGGGAGTGAGAGGACTCTGGGGTGAGGAAAATGAGAGAGGAAATAAACGTGGATTAATTCGAAGACACAAGACGTTCTAACGCCACCTAAGCCTGTTTTCGGTACTAAGAAGGAGGCTTTGATCCGATCAACGCCGAAAACCCACGTTCTCCACCTTTAGTCCCTTATTGGCAAGTGAGAAATACTTTTTACGATGGGCACTGTAAACACAAGCATAAAGGTCCATCGTATCTGGCCTGAAGTGAACCGCGATGTGAGTCGTGGCACGACGAGACGGGCGAAGGAAGGTTATAGCTGATTGGAAAATAGGTTAGGCGAAGGAAGATTTGAAATATTCACCGGATTGCGGGCAATAGAGGAACCGTGCTATAACCAGTTCTAAAGCTAGTTATGAACATCTCCGAGGTTTCTCTTATTATTACGTTTCGCAGAAAAATGCCAGAAGAAAGAGAAACAAAAGGAAAAGACGATAAATATACAGGGACCAATATTTCGGGGTTCCCGTGTGCCATTAAGAGAAAGCCTTAAGCTGACGGTTGAAACCTTTCTTATTACGCGCCCAACAGAGATGCCTCTAGCCATTATGGGTGAATAAGCACAATGTCTTGAACGGAAGAACGCCACTAGAAGCCAATTGAACGGCACCATGAGGTCTTATCATAAAATATAAGTGTACTCGAAGAAACTATCGGCCTTTGTTGGCCTTCCTCTCGGTAGATCCGTTTGAAACCGAAGACGGAGAAAAAGCAGTTACGTGAGATCATAATGGCGGCAACAGAGAAGAAGGCGGAGCGATTGCGACGCCACTAAACTTGCAGCTCGGGAAAGAAGCAAAAGAGGAAAAACGATGAGAGAGAGGAGAGAGGAGATTGAGAAAGAGGAAGAGAGGGAGATGGAGAAGAGAGAGAAGATAGAGAGAAAACCGAGAAAGATGAGAGATGATGGAGGAGAGAGAGAGAGGAAGGATATAACAATATAAATATCACAGTCCTTCAGGGCCGAAAGGCATTGCATGCAATTGTAACTAAAAATAACTTTTATAACAGCTACAGGCAAAAAATAACATTTTGATTTCAGCAAGCAATTTTATCGATGAGACCTAAAAAAAAAAAATATATTTTATTCTAATATTTATTAATAACATCTTAAATATTTGTATAATCTTTGGGTCTGGCAGGTACGCCTCTCACAAACCTTTTCCATTTTCTGCACTTTATGCAGAGGCAAGAGTTTGCCAAATAGTTTTTTATTCTGCTCTGGAGAAAATGTTTTTAGATTTTTTCGTTTTTATTTCCCCTTTTAGGGGGTTTTCGAACCTTATCGGTCGGACGGTAGGGG
>JABUQX010027295.1:15000-25000 GCA_015478945.1 Trachelipus rathkii | reverse complement strand
TATTACATATTACCTAAAATAGATATTTTGCATTCGTTAATAGAGCAGATCATTGCTAAAGGCTTTACAACTATCTTGAATGACTGGTTTGATTTTCTGAAGCCTTATATCATATATTCATTTATCATATTAACACACCCATATATATATATATATAATATATATATATAAATATAATAAAATATAATATAATATATATATATATGTAATATAACGGGATATTATAACATATATTTATATATAATATATAACACACCTATATATATATAATATATATATATATAGTATATGTATGTATGTGTGTGTGTGTGTATGTGTGTGTTATGTGTGTGTGTGTGTGTGTGTTCACGAACAACGCGAACACTCGTGTGAAAAGGACGAGAATGGAACGCAATAATCTCATCCCTAATTATTGCGTGCGTGCGTGTCGCTGAGCACGCTGGCGACCGCATTAGGTTTACGGAAGTCGTTCGGACGCGTCCTCAGGTCGTGGGAAAACCCTACAGGGAAAATCCTAGATAAAGAACATTAAGTTTATTAAATGTCGATTTTCTTCCTAGACTGCTGTACTTTGTAATATGTGTATGAATGTATGTTTCATCTAGCTTGAGGTAGAAGGCCTATTCTTAATTAGCTGTGGAAGAGGGATTAATATTCTGAAGTCTTAGGAACTATATTTATATATGGTTTAAATAATAGTATAAAACGCTAAATATACTAAATAAGAAAGTATAGATTACTATTATATGAATAATAGCTATATATATTGATATCTTATACAAGGTAAAATAGTTTTCATCTTAAGGTTATCACCACCTACAATATATTATTATAATTATCATAATATATATTATATAATTATAATCTAAAACATATATAATATATACATTATAATATTATAATATATATAATATCACTCACACAAAAATAAATTTATATATAATAATATAATATAATATATATATATATCACGTGTGTGTATGTTACATACAATGCGCTTAAATCTGCTACAGTTAGAATTTTCCGCTTTACTTATGAAAAAATAATGTCAAACTTATGCTGCATAACCGCTGCAAGCAAAATTCTCTTTTCTATATAAACTTACCTGTGCAGATTGTAATACTATATGACCGCTACACATCAAGTACCTGTTCTCGGTTCCACTTATAAAATTCGGGAGAAATATTTGATGGCTTCATATCACGGGAGCTATTTCCCGTTTCTGCGGGTGAACTTCTTTTTTCTTGGTCAGGTAATTATGTTCGGAATTTAGGCGTGGGTGCGAGATTTCACTAGAGTCAGCCTGTTTGAGAATCCCTGCAGGGCCGGTGGAATGGAGGGCCAACGGAACACGTGTACTTCAAAACCACCCTTACAGATAGTAGATGGCCTCCTGGAGGTAAATCATAGGTATTTTCCGTGGCTTTCTGATGATGTTATTTGCAGAGACGTTTAAAGGGCGCCCCTAGGAAGTGCCCTGCTTGATAAAGGCATCAACCATAGTGTATGTATGTATGCATTAACTTTCTCATTATTTCTGAAGAGAATCATTTTCAGACAAAACGCGTTGGAAAGATTCCTTGGCAAGCAAGAGGGTCAAAGCGACCGGCGAAGCAAGAAATTAATTTTTGTCAGAGACTTGTTGACTGGGCAAGAGGTAAAACAAGTGACTGTCCGTTATATCAGCATAAGTATTTCTTTCGCGAGGGGGCGTCGTGGGAAAAATTCCAAATCAAAAAGATTGAAACTTTACTTTAGCAACCGGTGAAGCGAGCAACTCAACTTATTTCTCCACCTGGTGGTAAAAAAAAAAGTATTTTGGACCTAATTGGAATCCAACCTTTCAAATAGTTAAAAACAATTTCGTTTCTTTTAATAGAGAGAAACGCTCATGATGAAATTCGGCAGTTGTCTGCTGGTTGAGATAATTAAATAACAGCTTAGAGGATAGTGCTGGGGGTTAAAGAGATATGTATCCAATTTTAAAACTTCAATCAACTGAGCAATATTAGATGCAGCACGGAGGGAAAAAAAAATTACAACGCTCCTCTCTCTCTCTCTAAAGCCTCCCTCTCTCTTCTCTCGTCTCGTCTCTCCTCTCTCTATAATCCTCTCCATCTGCATGTCTCTCTCTCTTCTGCGCGGTCTCTCCTCTCTAGTCTCTCTCTCATCCTCACTCTAATATATATCAGGACATATATATATACCTATATATATATATATATAATATATAGTATCTGATATAATTATATTATATATAGTATATTAGTATATATATATCTATATAACTTATATATATATAATACTATTCTGGGAGATACTATATATAGTAAGGATATATATACCTATATATATAACTCTATCATATATAAATTAATAGTAAATATATATATATATACATATATATATTCATTATATAATATATATATATTATATATAGTATATATAATATATATACTAATATATATAACTATATATATATATATATATATGTACTTTATATATATAAGACTAGTTAAAATATTCGGTACGAGAAACAAAAATGTAAAGTAGTTGTTATCGTCATAGAAAAAGTAAAGATTTCTTAGTCAGTTACAATAAAAAGAAAAAGTAACGAGTCCGTTACTTCGTTACAGAAAAAAGTAACTTCGTTAGTAACGATATGATTACTATAAATATAGTACTATATATATATATATATATATAAAATTAATATATATTCATATAATATATATAATTATATAAATTATATAATATTATATAAAGTTACTATATATACTACTATAACTTAGATATATATATAATCCATATATATAAATATATTATAGCTAATACTATATATATAAAATTAATTAATCAATTTTGAGTTTTTTATAAGACTTTTTACAATTCATATTGATTTATTAATTATTTATTATCAAGTGTTCTAAATATATAAAATTTATATACTTCCTTATATTAAATATTTTGGCTTGTTATTTTTAAGTGGTGTATTTTGTGAGAGTGAGGACAGGTTTCTTGGTACTCGTTTGTGGTTGCAGTGCAACGGGTTGATAATAGGTTTGTACGATTTGATCGATATTTAAAGTATAACTATCGTAAGTCGACGATATGTACGATTTTTACGTCATTTTTTAATTGATTAAAGTTGATATGAAAGTTTTAATTGAAATCAAAATTGAAAGTTGTAATTTTGCATTTTATTTTTATTTTTTAAATAAAATATAAAAGAATGAAAGTATCAGTAAATGTTGTTATGAGTGCTCTGTGTCTTACTTATGATATCGTGAATTTGCAGTGCTCTGCAGCTCTTTTTGAATCTTAAAATTATAAGACATGCTGGGACTAATTCTTAATATATATATATATATATATATATATATTATATCATATATATATATCGTACTAATATATATATAATTAATAATATAATATATATATATATATACTATATAATACTATAAATAATATATATTATATATGTATATATATATATATTAATATATATATATATATATATAATATATATTATATATAATATATATATATAATAAAAATCCATATAACACCTAGTATATAATATACTATATATATATATATTATATTAGTTACTATTTATATATTAATATATAATATATTTAATATATATATATATATATATATAATATTATATATTATATATATATATATATATATAATCATATATATATAATTATATATATATATATATATATATATAAATAGTTATATATATATATATATATATATATATTATCTTTGTGTATCACCTAACAGGGTTGCCATAAGGACAATAATCAAGTTTTATGTATTCACAGGTAGTAACGTATACTCCAGTACTATATAAGCTAAGTTATTAACTTTAATTTGACAGTGGTTTCGGTATGTAGTCAATTTCTCTCACAGACATTAAAATTAGGTTCGTAATAAAAATATCATAAACATTAAAAAAAAAGCCTGATAATTAAATGATAACCTTAGATTTTACCGCTAAGATCATTCTAATATTTTGCAAAGGCAAAATCATTTGCTAGTGTTGAATCTTCTTAAACATACTCTAAATATTCTCCTCTTCGTACGGTTTTGTCGAAGAATTTTAGGTTTTTTGATAGGACTTACTCACTAGATTTCCGTTCATTAGTGGTTTGTATCCTGCGAAACTCCAACAAATGCTGAAACGTTGGTCATATTTGCAGTTTGTATACGATGAAATTCAAATATCATCAACTATCGTGTTTATATTGACTACTCTTTGAAACTTTGAAACACTATAATAAGCGCGGAGAAAAAATTTTCGCTCTCCGACAGGACTCAGCCTATCGACTAACAGACCTCCTGACATTGTCTAACGGCGACGCTGTTGCCGATGGTTCGAATCAAGTCGCGAGCGAAATTTTTCTCCATCTTATTATTGCAAATCTGTCGCAACAAGCCTGTTGTTCCAATGCCAGCTAATTAACAAGCTGTTGTGACGCATTGTCGGCGCTTGTCTTGACTTTAGTTTGGTTACTAACTCCTGTAGAGAGCTCCAAGCAAAAACTTTCAGAAAGAGGGAACAGCCAACAGAATGCCAGTGCAGTAACCCCGCCCCACACATGGGGTTCTCTGTAGCACACCATTAACTTATGAGATTTAAGTAAAGTACCAAAAAAATAAAAAAAAAAGAGTTATAAAAAGCAGTTGATATACGAAAAGCACAGGAGACATTTGACAAAACTAGGTCCTGAACAGATTGCTTCTATCTTTTGGGCGAGCGTATCGGTTCTAGTGGTAGAACGCCTTCTCTGTTTGTCGATGGTTGCGAGTTTTCCTTGTACGCGAAGTGACATTTCTCTCTACAGGATCTCTCTCTCTCATCATCTCTCTCTCTCTATATATCATATATACAAGCCTAAAAATAGTTAAAATAAGTCAGGATTTATAATATATACATAATATAATAATATACGATATTATAAAATAGATATAGTATATATAATTATGGCAACTAATATATATATATATTATATATATTATCATAGTATATATAAATATTATATAGCGCACACACCTAAATTTTAATATATTATTTTATATTGGAGATAAAATTAATTGTATTTTAATATATAATATAATCACCTACACTATATATATATTCTACTCTAATATAACTTTATATATAATAGTAGTAACCACTGTATACACTATCATATTCACCCTATCTAATCCTAAATATATTATACATTATATCATATATATTTTATATCTATTAAAAATAGAAAATATATTGTATAAAGAACATGAGTAGGGATTAGTTACATAGGCCCAAAGCTTTATTAATATAATATTACACATACTACTATATTATATTATTTACTACTATATGATATATATAGTGAGATAGTTACTAGGTTATATTTATATACAATTTGTTATTAACTTCTAATAGTATTCAACAAAATTCCTAATTCTGACAGTTCAGATATAATCGTATTCAAATATATATCAACATATTAAGGTCGGAGAAGGGTATGACGTCATCTAATGAGTCCTAAAAAGTATTTGTGATAAAGCTTAAAACAAATGCTTTTCATTAATTATCCATTTTTATTCAGTTAATTCATGAAATAAATATTTGCAAAATTTTGTTACATTTATTATGCAATTATTTTGATATTAGTAATACTGAGAGAGAGATACACGGGTGAATCAAAGTAGTGTTATCATAGAGAATCATTATTCATTACTACTGAGTCAGAAAGAGATTAAAAAAAAAAAAATTACAGTAACTTTATTCTTGTTAGAAATTACTTCCCTAGGAACTAAGGCCATAGACCTAACCTAACCTAACATAACGCTAAACCTAAGTCTATTCATGAAATTTGAGCAGTAGAACTGTATAAAAACTTCTTTGAGTGCCCTATAGTATCTCGTTTCATAAACTTAATGAACACAACACACAGTGAAGATTTTCGCACAATAGAGAGAGACTCCGGTCAAAAAGATAGTAATAAGTGCCAATTCTTGTTCGTCGCTTCTTAAATATATTTCGTTCGTCTGTGTTTAAATAATATTTTTATATCATAGGCGAGAGAGATAATTAACCCAGCTCCATAATTACACATGCAACATATATTTTGTTAACCAAATCAATAAACCAAACATTCTCACTTCAACGTTAACATACACTAAAGAGAGCTAGAAGATCTAGTTAGGCTGACGCCTATAGCTTGTTTGGTTGGACCCCCACACTTTACCCAATAAGAATAGGGTAAAAATTTAAACTAACCACTCCGGGGCACAGTTTTATTTGAATGTATTTATTGATTAGTTGATCCCTGGGGGATGTAGTTATGTTAGTTGATGGTATATGTAAAGAGGCCGTGTTAATGACTCTGTTTAATAAATAATTAAGGGTATAAGATTATATAATTATTATTACGTATAATAAAATAATAATAATGGGTTTTCTCTAAAACTCTAGGAAAATGAAAAATTTATTTTCCTATTGGCGTATATTGACCTAATCTTTTATACCATTGACCTTTCATTATACTGATGAATAAAAATATCTCATGATTAATGATAAATTATATCTAGGTGAGTCCTAAATCAGTATAATATATATTTATACACTATATATAATGATATATTAAATATAATTATAATATTATATATATAATATATATCTATATGATATTTTAATAAGTTAAATAATTACATAATTTAAAATTGCAACATATTTTATCATAAATGCATAATGTTTTAAACTATATTTATATTAGGGAAACCAGTATTGAAAATACCTATATCACTATATACT
Source organism: Trachelipus rathkii (assembly GCA_015478945.1). Lineage (NCBI taxonomy): Eukaryota > Metazoa > Arthropoda > Malacostraca > Isopoda > Trachelipodidae > Trachelipus > Trachelipus rathkii. The sequence goes on along the minus strand of JABUQX010027295.1, from coordinate 18,180 downwards.
TTACAGTAGTATTATAAGTATTTCTCCAACTCCACTCCTCACCGCTCCCACAACCACCCTATAGCTACATTAGCAACTATATATACTAAATATATAATTTAAATATATAATGATATAATATTAATAATTAATCAAAGATAACGTATAATTCACCTAATATTATATACTAAATATAACACTAGGGATTTATATTATAGTTTTGTTGCGGATAAGAATTATATAAAAGATTAATTAGAGGTGCAATTTTGAGTGCATAGGTAATACGCTACTACATAGATTTAATAATCATACATTAATAGAATTATAGATATATATCGTATTTTATTTATATAGTATAATATATATATATTAGGTTATATAATATCTAATATTAAATATATAATATGAATATATCATATATAGTTATATAATTAATATAAATTACTTCTATATTCGAAATATTAATATATCATATTTAATATATATATATATATATATATATAAATTATATATATATATATTAATATATATATTGTATATATATAATATATATATTATATATATAATATATTTAAATTTATATATTATTCTTATTTATCATTATTTTTTAAATTTTCAATAGAATTTAATACAAGATAATTTATTTTGGGTTTCTTAAATTAATATTCATATAAATAGTTAGAAGAAAAATAAGTTGAATATTTCTCTTTATAACACACATTGTTATATAATATGAATTTAATACAGGGATATACTTAAATATATGTATACAGATCTAGTATATAATATATATATTATATATAGTATATATAATATATTAATATATATATATATATATAATATTATATAATTATTAATATATTATATATTATAATATTATATATATATATAAAATATATATATATATATTATATATATATATATAATATATATAATATATATAATACATATTAATATATTAATATAATATTTATATATATATATATATTATATATATTTTTATATATAATATATATTAATATATATATGTAATTAGTATCATTATATATATATATAGTATTATATTATATATATATATAAATTAATATATATATTATATATATATATAGTGAGTATATTATATATATATATATATATATTTATTATATATATAATATAGTATTATATAATATAAATATATTATATATAGTAATATATATATATTATATAAATATATATATAAAATATTATATTCATATATATATTTAATATATATATATAATATATCATACTAATATATATATACAGATATATATATATATTATTAATATATTATATATATATAGTGATATAATAATTTAATATATATAGTATATAATACAATAATTAATATATAATTATATATATACCTATATATATATATAATATATATAGTACTATTTTAATTTAAAAAGAATTTTACAATTTGTTTTTTAGCAATATTCCTAAATACTCTTATAATAACTATAATTTATATATATATTTATATAATAATAAACCCTATTAATATAATATATAAATATTATTTATATATCAATTATCTATAATATATAATATATAATTAATATATAATATATAATATAATTATTATATATTTATATAATATATAATATATATATATATATATAATTATATATGCATATATATATATATAATATATATATATATATATATTATATATAATTTTATCATATAATATACTATATATATATATTATAATATTACATTATAATATTATTTGAAATCCTTTAATTATGATTAAAAGATCAATGCGCCTACGAAACGAAAGAGATTGTTGAAAAAGCGAAGAAACTGCCTGCCTTTAAAACAGTTTCAGGAACTGAATTTAATGATGTAATTTCTCATGAATTTAAATTTGCCTAACATCTTTCAGCCTTCCCTTCTTATTATTTTAGGAATGCCTAATTTTAAATATTTGCCACGATTGTTCTCTTGTCTTCCGTTTAAAAATTAGTCTCCCCTCTTCTATCTTACGCGCTTTCCCGCAAAATAGGGAGAGAGCCGCGTCAAATAGGAGACAGCTTTCAAAATCTGCCTCCTACATTATTTTCATGAACTCATGGCTTTATACATCAAATCTTTTGGCTGCGAGACTTGCTTTTTTTCCGAACTCTACCCTTGTACTTGGAAAATGAAATATAGAGCAACTTTTTCCAGTTTTAATCAAAGTATACGCTTATTAACATTGTAATTATATGTAAAGAAAGAGATGATGGAAATGAGAACGTACGTCTCTAATTCTCTATATCCATATATATCTATATCTTATAAGGATGGCAATGCCATACTTTCCCTCCCCGAAAAATCACTATATAACTTATATACTATAGAATATTATATATATATATTATTATATATATATATATATATATATAATATTATATATTATAATATATATATAAATACTATATATATATATATATAATATACTATACTATATATTATATTATATTATATATAAAATATATTTATATATTATAATAATATATATAAATATAAGGAAAATATAATATGAGTATATATATATATATATAATATATATATATATATACTTTTAAAAGAAGGTCGTCTTCCCTAAAACAAAAAAACGTAGCTATCTGAAAACAAGTAATCTGTGTCCGAAGGGATTGCATATAACTTCGTATTTATCAACGCTTGAGAACCGCAGACACAAAAAACTAAAGAAAAAAAAACAAGTAAAATATTATTTGTCATTACATTTTACATAACTTTATTTTGACCGAAAATAAAATCTTAACTCTTGAATCATTTTGTCAATATTTTATAATTTTAATTATGCAACGAATGTTTTATTTCCCATTTGGCAAAACTTTGTCATTATTTTCGAGGGAAAAATCGATAAATGCGTGAAGGCGAACGTATTTTAATTTTTCCTCATTGCTTGTTCTAAAAGCTTAAAACAGCAATTTGCTAACCTTTAATTTATGTAAGCTTATTTATGTACTGTAAACTTAGGTAATTGTATTTAATGGTGGATTAAAAATTCAAATCTTGGATAGTAACTGTGGTTCTGTGAGTATTACTACTTATACTATTCAAAATAATTCCATCCTTGTATATATATATATATATATAGTATAATATAATATATAATATATATAATATAGTATATAATATATATATATATATTATATATATTAT
>JABUQX010027295.1:5000-10000 GCA_015478945.1 Trachelipus rathkii | reverse complement strand
ACTGGCCTAACAAAGCTTATTATACAGTTTACTTATTACTTTCTTGCTCTTGTAAACAACATTGCGATTTATTAGGCCCAGCATCTTATTAGCTTTATTTCTAGCTTCCAAACACTGATTAGCTACTTTCAAATTACTGCTTATAATCACACCTAAATCTTTTTCTTGGTCCACAGACTCAAGCCAATCCCCATTCATATCGTATGTTAAAACTTTATTTGAGTAACCCTAGGTGAAAGAACCTTACACTTTTTATAATTTAAAATTCAATTTGCCACTTATCTGCCCACCCAAGAAGTTATCAAGATCATTTTGAATCTTTAAGCATCCTTCACAATTCCTAACTGAGGTGGCCACTTTAGTATCATCTGCAAACTAAGAACCTTGCATTTTAAGTCCCTGGTCTAAATCATTTTTATATATGAGGAACATAGTGGCTCTAGCACTGAACCCTGTGGGACACCACTCTTATTTGACTTTACTAACATCCGCGGCTTAAAATCCAACTTTGCATCCGTGGAATACCACCTCTCTAACTCTAACCCTACCTTTTGCTCCTTGTCTGAGACACAGATGGCTAAGATTCATCCTCTAACTCGTTTAATGTATCCAATTATAACTTATTTCATAATTTCCGGTCTAAGGTGAGTAATGTGCCCTCTGTAAACATAAACACTCCTATAACACGTATCGAGAATCTCGATCTCCTAACTTCGATGTTCTTGTGGCTTAAAAATCTTTCTTCCTTCTACTACAATTAAATCTTGTGCTTCTGCTACTGTTCTCCTAACAGAACAGATTTTCACGCCTTTTTTTTGAATATCTTACTACTTCTCACGAGACTGTTACTTCTTCTCATCCAAATACTGAGGTCCTCTATTTAGGGGATTTTCAATGTACACAACACTGAATGGTTGGGGTCCTCTCATACTGATTAAGGTGGGGAGGAGGCCGAATCATTTAGTATTCTCAACGATCTGGAGCAACTAATTAAAAAACCCACACACATTCCGGATCGTCCGTACCAATTCTTGAACAACACTTGACCTTTGTTTCACCACTAGTTCCTTCTCTCTATAAATACACCACTTCGCTCCTATCGGTAAATCTGAACACAACCTTATATCTCTTAATTTAATACTTTCTCTCCAACAGCTTCCATCCTGCCCTAACGCGTTTTTTTTTTTGGCACTTTGATCGGGCCGATTGGGGGGCCTTGCGTTACTTCTACGCTAACTATAATTGGAATGACTGCTTTGAACTCTGGTGACGCTCCAGCTTTCTGCCGTAAGGTGGGAGCTATAATCACTACTGGGATGAGCAGGTTCATCCTTCTTCGACTAAATCTTTCTCTCCTCATAATCCATTGACTGAGAGGATGCTTGGTGTCTGTCGAAACAGATTAGGGGCTTTGGATATAGGAACTGAAAAATTCTCGTTCGCCTATCACTCTTGCTAATTTTCATTCAGCTAGAATCGTTGCAGGGATACTCTCGACGAGCAAGCGGGCTTTCATCAAAAGAAGTGCGCTAAACCTCCTTGGTTCTCCTACTGACAAATCTTCTGGCCTCTTGCCAAAAAAACATCTCTAACAACTTCTGTAAAATCTGCCCTTTCCTCCTCTTATTCGTTCTGATTGGTTCTGTTGCTAATTCTCCCAACTGAAAAGGCCAATCCTCTTTCGCCTCCTATTTTCCTCTAACTCACCCCTGGACAATTCTGGCATTCCTCCTCCTCGCTCCTTCTCCTCTCAGGTGTCCTATGCTATTGCCCTGTGATTTACATTTGATCGGGTGGCAAAGGGCTCCTGAAAAACTATGAACGTTTAGGAAGGCGGGTGGCCCCGGATGGCATTCCTCCCCGAGTTTTGAGGGAGTGTGCTTCCGTGCTGGCCGCCTCCCCTCTCGTTCAACTCATATCATATGTCCTCATACTAACTTTCCCTCAGTGTTGAAGGCACCCGCACATGTCCAACCGATTCCGAAAAAAGGAAGGCGCTCTGATCCTTCTAACTATCGCGCCTAATAGCTCTCACTTGTATTCCATCTAAGATCTTTGAAACCTTCTCAACTCTCATTTCTTAGACCATCTGGAATCTCATTCACTTCTTCCGATCGCCTAGTACGGGGCTTTCGGCGTTGAAGGTCTACTGGCGATATACTTTCCTATCTTACTGATTTATGGTTTTTCCCGCCTTAGGAACTATGGGGAGACTTGCGTGGGTGGCGCTTGACATATCCAAAGCATTTGACCGGGTAAGGCACGCGTTTAACCCCTCACCAAGCTCCCTTCCTTTGGGTTTTTCCTCCTTCTCTTTTGCTTACTTATGTCTAGTTTTTCTCTCAAATACAGCTGTCAATATCGGCTGTTGTTGACGGGGCGACTTCTTCTTCTTTTTCTGTCCAATTGTGGTGTTCCTCAGGGTTCCTTGTCTTATCTCCTTACTTTACTTCTTACTTTTTCATTAAATGATCTTCCCTCAATCTCACGCCTGCACATCTAACTCTATCCACTCGTATGACGATGACTCGACCCTTTCTTCAACTCATTTCAATTCTGCTCCTTCTTTTACTTCTAGAATTGCCTCTCGTCTTAATCTTTCCGATTCCATTCTCGCTGATCTGGATAGAATTTCCGGGTGGGGTCGTCTCAACCTTGTGAAATTTAATTCTTTAAAAACTCAACTTCTACAAATCTCCCTCTCTAAAACACCTTCCAACTTTCCTATCTCTTTCGACGGTTCTCTCGTCTCTCCTGTTGACAATATAAACATCCTTGGCCTTAACATAAACAAAAAAATGTCTTGGAAACCTCCATGCACAACGGTTTGCCTGGGGCGGACCTCAAGAAACTGGAATTGCTGTTAGACTGCGAACGTTTTTTTCCTCTTCTCCGTTACTCCAGCTATACAAGGGCCTCATCCGCCCTTGTATGGAGTAGCTGCTCTCATATCTGGGGGGCTCTGGATTTTCACCCGGCTTTTGGACAGGGTCGAGTCAAAGGCCAAAAGACTTATAAACTGTTCCGTACTTTCCACTTCACTTGACCCTCTATCTTTGCTGCGCGATGTTGGTGCTTTATCTCTTTTCTATAGGTACCGCAGCGGCAGATGCTCGAGGGAACTTGTAACTCGCGTACCACCACAACCTTTTTTACGGGCGCCCGCGTAAGCACAAGGGGTGCTGTGTCTGCCCATGAGTTTTGTGTGGATTGGTAACTCCAGGCTAGTACGCTGCGGTGCTTCTTCTTTCCTGTCTCATTTTGGGGAATTCTCTTCCATCTTCTGTGTTTCCTGCTGAATTTAATCTCCCTCACTTCAAAGCTTGCGTCTGTGCTCATCTGCGTAATTTGCATTAGTTGGTGAGCTTCTGAGACGTGTAACACCCCCTCCTTGAAATAGGGCTCTGCCCGTGAGTGGTGGTGACAACTATAAAAAAAAAAAAAAAACATTATTTTTTTTTCCCCCCCCCCCCCCAAAAATGGATGGGGAAAAAAAAAAATTTTTTTTTTTTATTTTCCCATTTTAATTTTTTTTGTTTTAAAAAAAAAAGCAACCAACCCACCCTTTTTTGTTTTTCCTATTTTTTTTCCCCGGGCAAAAAACCAAACCTTTTTTCCCCCTTTTTAAAATTTTCCAAAAAACCCCCCCCTTGTACCAACTCCACCTATACCACATTGCAATAACTTTTTCATCAGCCTTTTGTGGGGGAACCTTACCAAAAGCTTTACTAAAGTCTAAATATACAATTTCAACTGGATCTCCTCGGTCAATGCACGTCAGTAATGTATTCCATAAATTCTAAAGGGTTTGGTCTGACATGCCTACCCTTTTCTGAAAACCGGTGCTGGGAGTCAAATACAATACCTTGTTATCGTTCTAAATATTTCTCTATATGACCTTTCAGTAACTTTTCCAGACCTTTACAACCAGAGATGTTAAGCTAACTGGCCTATAAATTCCCCCCAATCTTCCTTACTACCTTTCTTATAATATAGGCACAACATATGCTGTTTTTCCAGTCATCTGGTACCACCACCAAAAGTTATAGATCGCTTAAAAATGCACATACAGTGCCTTTGCAATGCTGATACTACCTTCTTTCAGAATTCTACCATATATCCCATCAAGGGCCCTGCAAGCTTACCTGGATGCAATATGATCTATAACGTTTAATATCTTTTTACGTCACATTCAAATTCTGTAAGTCTATTTGTTAGATGCATACAAGAATTATTAGTCTCCAAACTATTATCTAATCTTTCCTCAGTAAACACTGAAGCAAAATAAGCATTAAAAATTTTTGACCAACTCCTTATCTGAACTCACTAAATTTTCATCAATTTTAATTGAACCAATTGTCCTATTCCTACTTTTAAATTTATAAAAGTTAAAAAAAACTTCTTCGGGTCCTTATGTTATCTACGTTAATTTAAAAAGTACATAGAAACAAAACTTGTCCCTTATCTCAAAATTTTCAGGTTTGTGTGCCCTCTTTAGTTTTCTGTATATTTTATATATTACTACCTTGAATATTTTTTTAAAACATCTACGCTTTTCATTAATTTTCTCTCTTAATCTCTTTATTCCACGCAAACAGTTTTTCTCTTGCGCACCCCTAATGGGTTTTATTCTTAACAAAACAACTGACTAATATTCATTAAAATTTGCTTAAAATGTTCCCACATGATAAAACAGTTTTGGTCTTTAAAGTCTTTATCCCAGTCAGTTATACTAAGCATGTCTCGAAATTTTGTAAAATCTCCATTTTGGAAATTTAAGATCTTTTATAATATATATTATTAATATATATATATATATATATATATATATATATATATATATATTTTTTCCCAGCAAGTAGTGTACTGATGTCGTATTTTAATTTATGTAAAATTGAATTACCTGAAATTAAAAGTTATCTCCTTCGAAGTATGACCCTTGGGAGGTTACACAGCTGTTCCAACGTTTCTTCCACTGTTCATAGCAGTACCGGAAGTCA
>JABUQX010027294.1:22500-72124 GCA_015478945.1 Trachelipus rathkii | reverse complement strand
AGAGAGATCAAAACGTCCCATTCGGTTTCCTTTTGTTGAATGGACTTATTTGCTATAAAATGAACTTGCTTTTTTTCTTTTTGAAGCTTCAAATTGATTTATTTTTAATTCATTTATTTTAAGTTTAGTTATTTTCGACGTAAATATTATTTTTGGTCGTGAATCGAGGTTGAACTAATATAATATATACTAGTATATATATATATATTAATATAATATTATAAGTAATCTATATATATATATAAGTATTATTAGATATTATATAATAATATATCACCATCAATGCGGGGTAGCCTCGCCAATAGAAATAACGAAGAAAATAGTTTTTGTGGTGATAATAATTTATATAATATGATATATAATAATTATATTATAAATAATATATATAATATAATCATATATTATATATAAAATAGTCTATATTAGAATAATAATATAAGGAATATAAGAAAGTAATACCATAGTTAAATTAAATTCAAGTCCGCCTGTTCTTGAAAAAACTGTTTAATGACTAGCTCATAGAAATTTGATCGACGTTTAAATTCGACGAGAATATTTTTTCTCTATCGACAATAAACTTAGGCTTGACATTCGTTCTCGTCAATTGGGCCCAAGAAAAGGGCAAATTCGAAGAACAAGAAAATGAGGAACCCGAAACCACTAATCATATTTGTTAATACTAATTCTCTAAATTATATACTCTTCAATTGAACCCTTGAGATCAATTTCAACCCTTAAATCAATAGGTCATACAACTGGTTTATTAGCAAATTCATTACTTATTAAAGAATTTTTCTCGTTTTTCAGGAGAACATAATCAAGAGCTTCTCTCATACATGTCCCTTCATTTTAGAAGCCAAGTCATGCGAAAGAATCTTAATATTATCGTAATTTTCTATGGCAGAAGCTGGAAACATTTCTAATTTGAAAATACTTTTTATAATCTTTAGTAAAGAGATAATGTATCAAGGTTTTGTGATATAACTGAAACAGTCTTATCCTGATCTCAAAGAATTCATTCTACTTTTTAGGCTATGATGAAAATACTTTTGAGGGGATTTTTGGCACTCTAAAAATAAATCTCAAACCTATGGTCTTACCTATTGAATTGTTATATAACATGAGAAATTATACAGCAAGTAATAGTTATATCAAACATTGCTTTGTCAAATATTATCATTTGTTGTCTGCTGATATGGCAAATATTTTAGAGAATAGTCATATTAAGAAAATGTTTGAATCTTGTAAAAATGAGAACTGCTCGAGCGCTTAAAAGTCGACTCACGTCGATTCAGGGAGGCTCTAATAACATAATTAAAGAAAAATAATCAAATGACCTTATATGGTGCACTGTGTTTTATCACAACGTGAAAGCCAGTAAATTCCATCTAGTAGTTTGAAACGAAGGTAAATGTTTGTTCATTTGAACTCCTGGTAGAGCTTTAATCTTGTGAAGATTGAAATAAGTTGTAATACCATTCAAAAGTATAGAAAATTTTTTAAGTCTCAAACTAGATAACCCTGTTCTGCAAATACAGAATTCAAGACATGGCAAACAGTGTGTAAAAATTTGGCCAATGATATTTGTCAAGTCACCTTTTTTCTGTAGCATGCCTAATTCACCATCTGCATTACATTAGCTTCCATCTATAGTCTGCCCAAACAGTTTTTCTTAATTTTTGAAACTCTTCAACTACATTATATAACAAACTAAGTACGTCGACTGTTCTAATTAGCACTTACTCAGAGAAACGTCATAAACTCTCAAAATCTTTGCCGTTCGAACGACCTTAATACTGTGCCAAAAACCCCTGGCCCGATATTGTCTGGGAAAAGTTTAAACAAAAAATCGGAAAGAAAAAATTCAAAGAATTATAGAAACGAACTTTGCTGAATTAATTTCTTCCTTTATGTAGTTTTTAATGACTAGATAAAGCCTCAATTGTATCGTTTTCTATATCCGGTGAGTGATGTCCCTTGAAATTAGACGTTCTTAAATGATATCAAAAAAAATATAATTATATATATATATATATTAATATATATATTATAATAATATATAATTAATAATATAATATATATATATAATATAGTATATATATATATATTAAAGTATAATATATTATATATATAAGTTATATTATTTATATATAGCTCAATTGTAATAGACCGGGCTATGTCCTCACGTCGCAACATGCGGTGGTTAATCCATAGAGGCAAGTTAAATGCTTAACTTCCATATGCAGTTTGCTTATAAATCATATTATAATGGATTATTATGCAATATTACATCAAAAATAATTTAAGAAAGATAGAATAGTAACAAGGCTTGACACTGGTGATGTCGCCTTTAACGAACTAACGGTGCTCTATAATGGTTCTTGGAATCAACTTTGGTTGGGTGGGAAGGATAGCTCAATTGTATACTGACTGGCATAGTCCTCAACCGCACATGCGGTGTCAAAGTCCAAGAAAGCAGTATATCTTACCTTTCATATATCCTTCTTAACATCATATTTGTGAAGATACTATTGCAATATTAACCATCAAAAATATTAAGAATGTCGAGAGATAGACAAGCTGGACATCCTGGGATGTCGCTTGGACGGGAATCGTTGCTCAATATGTTTTCTTCGAATCCAATTTTTGTGTTGGAGGATAGCTCAATCGTATAGTACCGGGCATATTGTCCTCACGCGCAACGTTGCGGTGTTCACCCAGAGAAGGCCAGTTAATTCCTTACTTCTCATATATGGCTGTCTGTTCTTTAAGCATCAATATGAGTAAGGCGATATAATGCACATATTAAAGCATTAAACGATGAGATAGGACAGGGCTGGACACTTGTGGTGTCCGCCTTGACGGAACTCGTTGGCTATGTATAATTGTTCTTGGAGAACCGATCCTATGTTGGTTGGAGATAGCCTCATCTGATAGAAAATCGGGGCAGATATGTCCTCGTCACGGCAACATGAGGGTTCAATCCAGAAGTAGAGTGTCATTAATTCTTTACCTTTCGAAATTATGAAGCTCGATAGATACTTAATCAGCATATATAATTGCGATTATGCAGTTATTAAGGACAATAAACGGAAAATATAAGAAACGAGAGAAGGTATCAGGCTGACAACCTAGAGTAGTTTTGTCGTCGTAGCTGGGATCTCGTGGCACTATGAGATGTTCTTTAGGAATCACTTCTTTTTGTGGTTGGAGGATAGCTCAGTAGGGTTAAGCAGGGGAGTAGTATCATTGAACATCTGGCGCTCCTACGCTTTTCTCAAAAGTAAAAGAGGTATAGGTCAAACTGGATATAAAGCATGTAGGGATAAGTCACTCGAGAACCGGTAAATTTAAAGTCTGAGGAGTATAAGAGGTGGGAGGGTCCCACGCGACATGTAGCTCCGCTACGACGACTCGGTGATTGAAAGTCCCTTGTGCTATGCAATATGCGAGTGGAGTTAGCCCAAAGCTAATCATCTACAGGTCACCCGGTACGTAAACAGACCAGCCAGATCGTATGCGGCTCGACGGCGCCGCGCGTGGCGCATACAGATACGCACAATGTATTATTAATTATTTACGTTCGAAATTCGAAGCCGAAGGAAAATCGAATCTTGAGTCGAAAACGATTCTGTTGAGGACGTCGAGCCTGTTTACGAGCCGTCGCGAGCCTGTGCCGATCCGCGCCGCGGGTCCTTACTTCGCATCAAACTCCGATCACAAGGTAATAACAGTTCGTATCAACACATTATGAGTGTTTAATAGTATCGAGAGACCGTAGACTACGAATAGTGAAAGGTTAAATATAAGTCCGAGAAGGGTGTCTAGAACCCGCTCGTAGGACTGCTAGACATCTGATAATAAAGCAAGACAGGCGTCTAGATAAATCACTAAGGCACGATAGAGAAGTAAAGATTATAAAGGAAAGAAAGAGTGGAGAAGATCTGACTCCAGAGGATTCAGAGTTACAGTGCACGGTGCTGGCTCGGTGCGGTGCTGATTTATTAAATATTTGTGTAATGATACATATTGGTGTCTTTATAAATGAACCAAATCGTAGATATCAAAAATAGAATAAGTAACTCCAAAAAAAAAAAATATGGAAATAAAAAAATAAATAAATAAATTTTCCTTATCTGAGTGCATCGGAAAAACCTTTTAGGTTTGTACATGCCTTAAAAGGCAGTAATCAGTTAAATCAACACCACATCCACCACCCACTCCCTTGTTCCAATTCGTGATCTATGATCTATGATGTAGTTGATTAGTAAATTTACTAAATTTTAACGTTTACATACATATAATATTAAAATCAGTAAATAAACCACATATCAACACACATCGGCTCCCTCCTGTCCATTTTGATCTATTGATCTATGGATGTCAAGTCAATTTTCTACTAAAAATTTGTCATGTGTTTACATACCCCTAGAAGCAGTAAAACAAGTAATCAAACCACCAAGCCACACAATCCGCCGCCTCCTATTATCCTTGAACTATTGGATCTATGTGATTCAATCACATTCGAGTAGTATCTTGGGATAAAATAACATGAAGAATTTATTAGTTCTTTATACAAAATCAATCAATATATCTTAACGTAACAAAGTTTTCACTCCAATAATCAAGCTACTAGCATTATCTTAAATATAGAATATAACCACAAAGAACAGTAAAACGATTGCCTAAAACATGAATAGAACTGTAACATTACAAGTTCCACTAACACCTAGTAAAGTTAAACATCATCTAAAACGTACTATGTCTACTTTTTCAAGCATATGCTCTAACATATTAACGTTACCTTACACTGACAAAGTAACATTTAGCATAAAAATTTATCATGACATAACCTATGTATCATACTAATCAACGAGATATACTCTAACATAATAAGTTTCCACATCAATAAAACTAACAGGGCGTAAATAAACTAAGAAATTAAATGTAAAGGTATAACTAATTTAACTCAACTTACGAGCGAATAAACTGTTAACATTAACTAAAGTTCCACTTAAACCAGTAAAGGTAACTTAACATAACATCAAAAACGAACATATTCACACTTGATCAAGCATGTCTTTTATTGAATAACAATTATTTTTACATTAACATGGTAATATTTAACAAAAAGTTTACCATACTACTCCTTGTGATTATCATACTAGACAACGAAAGTATGCTACGTAAACAAGTTTCCCATTTAAAAAGCCCGTAACGGCTGGAACTTAACGAATTATAATATAGTACGACAATTTGACACATTTAGACAGACAAACGCTCCCCCAGGAAAATATAACCCATCAACCTTTACATAACTAACAAGACATCCTACACATACTACAATAGATATCAAACATATCACAATCATCCTAGCCTCAGGTTCCGACAGTATCTCTAACTTGAGCATAGAACTACCATAACTTTGTCTACCATAATAACTAATGGGTAAAGACAAACATATAGTAAAGTTTTTTTCTCTTAAAGCAAACTATGACATAGCAACCTAACACACAACGCTTGCAGAATAAAAGTAGCACTAACACTTAAGCAACAAAAGCGTACATAAGGGGACAGTAAAACAGTTGTAAAACATATAATTTCCAATAAAATAACATTAAAATAAATAAATAATCAAACATATAATTTTTTTAAAATAGGATTAATCGCATCTAATAGGGACTTAGGTTCTGTATAAGTTGAGCAAGTATCTATATGTCTAACCAGAATTCAACTGCCATCCGATAAGGATGTAAGCATAAATCAACCTACAAAGCACAAACATTTTTCTGGCATAGTTCGTTCAAAAACGCACTTCACTTCGCTCACGCCAGAAGAGAAGTACCGTATCGCTTGCGATAGCTATACTGCACTTATACGGCGTTATAATGGGTAAACCATATGTTGTCTCAGTGTAATATCGTTAGATTACATGCATGACTAATATGAATTAAGTCCTTCGAGTATGTCAAACATCTATTTTAGATGAGCTTTAGTCGTTTTCATATCAGAATACAAATAGCTGTTATATGATGTCTGAACAAAGAAAACTATACACGTACGCATGAATGTGACAGCATCATGGTTTCCACTAGTTGCGTACATCAATACTTAACATTAGCAGATGCAGTGAAAGCAACATCTAGTCTATATATCTATCAAGCTGTCACCTTCTGATTCATTCAGGAGGCGATAGTCATCAGATCACAACTCAGCTTTAACCAAGCTTCAACGCTGTTCATAAATCTTGAGTATTCTTTCACTCGATATTTTCATTTCCATACATCATCACACTAAACAAACATATCCATACAAGCATTACGAAAAAATGTATTAACAGTCGCTAACAAAAAAGGTCCTCATTAAGAGGACAGTAGTAGGAGCAGAAGGAGAGGTCATCATAGCAACAGCACAGAGAAAAATGTTTTACTGACGAAAATCGTATGTAAAAACAGATGCAAAAGGAAATGAGATTCTTACTTTCATAGAATCAGAAGAAAGCCTTTAACTAGATTAACAGTAGATGAACCAAACATTCAAAAGGGTTATATATTCTCGTTAGACAAACCGACACAATAGGGAAGAACCTGGAAGAGAAAAATTAAAAATAGGTAACAACGGATAATGCTAACGTACACTTGTTTTTACTTAATAAAGCTAACAAAACATGGACCTGAACTAAGATATAATGTACAACGAAAACGCTAACAACACCTGTACAAATACCAACGATAACAACAACAGCTCCTCAAGAATCCACACCTGTGAAATAACTAACATGACAAAAACTCCTAAACCTTCATCCACAGAAAATATTTCAACAACTACTGAGGAAAAAGTAACAGCACACTGATTCTTAAACAAGATTTATGCATAACTGTTCAATATAAGCAGATACAACGAAATAAATGTAAATCAATAACAAATTTTTGTCTCAAATAACTGAGAATACACTTTTGATATAATCAACTAATATATCTTAACGTAGCAACGTTTTTACATTAAAAAGCTAACATAATTACCTGAACTAAGAAATAATGTACAACGACAACCTAACCACCAATACGTGTGGAAAAAATACCAACATTAACAAACTTCCCACCTAACAGCAAAAACTCAAAACCGTACAAAACGGAGAGTCCTAATTCACACTTTCAAACTATATCTCTAACATATCAATGTTATTTACATATTAACATAGTAATTTTACAAACAGTTAGCATAACCTTGTCTAATCCTCATACAGACACAAAATATGCTAACGTAACAAAATGTTTTACATCACTTCGTAATATTTAACAAAAATTCATTCATAACCTAACTATTATAATCCCCAGCGAATAATTGCATACATAACAAAGTTTTAAACCAAACATAACAAAAAATTGAACAAAATTTTATCCTGACAAACATAAAATAATTTTTGATAAAATATCACAGAAACGTATTAGTTATGATTAAAACAGAAAATCGAAATATAAATAAACACATTCCCTGCGTCCCTACTCCTCATGCGCCCGTGATCTATTGAACTATGATTCAAGTCATATTTAGAGTATCATTTTGGAGTATAATAACAAAAAATAAGTTCTTTATTACCAAAATATATGCTTAACCACAAAGTTTTAGCACAAATAAGCTAACATACTATAACCGACAAGTAAGAATATAGAATCAAGCACACAGAAAGCTGCATTTTGCAAAATAGAAACAAGCTCAAACAAAGCATCATTCTGAGCCCTGCAAAACAGATCATAAAAATTATACATCTTAGTAATAATAATAATAATAATAATAATCAACAGGTAAAGACGTATTATGTCACAAAATCTTTTAACAAAATGACTAATATGACAAAGATTCAAGGATTTTGAATTATGAATTGACACTATCTTCATTAAAGTGTCACTCTCTTCGAGTATAACATCATTTGACCTATGAATTATCGTAGACATTAGCAAAATTCAGGCAAACCCTAAATTACCAACAAAACTTAACCTAGGCTCACGTTTCTAAACCATCATCGTCAGTAAAGAAAAAACTACTACACAAAATACCTGAATAAATATTTAACGTGAAAAGAACTTGCTCTCAATATGTCTATAGTAAATATGTAACATCTTGAATTTAAAATAAATTTCCTTTACTCAAGATATTTAAAGCATTAGTATGCAAGAAGCAAAACCCAGGTGGAATCGCCCTGAAAGGGTGGAATCCTGGAGGGGGACACTTCCGAACGGTGTAAGCGGACTATGCCTCAGTCCCGAAGGCTGGAGGCCTTAGCCCTCTCGGAGGTAAGGTAATGTGGTTGCTTTGAAGAAATCTGGTTTAATGAAAACTGTTTATTCGTAAGTTTAGGTACTTATGTTAAATATTACAGACGATGTGAAAATAACACTGATTTGTAAGAAATTGATGAGTTTTGTAAGATATTACTGTGTTAACTGAGATGATGTGTTTGAAAAACGTATCTAGGTTAATTTTGTTGAAGTAATTAGTTATGCCCTAGATTTTGCTTGAATTCACGATCTTCATAATCAAGATGATGTATAGCTTCAAACGAGTTTACACCTTGTTTAACCTCATTGACGATGATTGGCTATTAGACGTCTGTTTGATAGAGTTCATGGTCACTTTTAAGGTATTTTGTTAGATAATACGGCTTTAACCTGTTTGCTGATTAGCGCGGAAAAATGAATCATATGTGTATTGTATGTGTTTAGCTTATTTACGTTTTTTGAATAGTACGTGGAATTTTCAGGATGTTTAGCTGATTATTCATACGCGAGGTATTTAGGTTTCATTGTACATATTTCTTTAGTTGCGGTTATGATATGTTAGCTTTATTGATGCTAAAAATTTGTTGGTTAAATATATTAGTAGGTCAGTATATAAAAATTATTTTATGTTATTTTATCCAAAATACATGTTCATGTATGATGTAATAGATCACGGGCGGTGGGAAGGTTAGGGGACTGCAGGATGGGTGGTTTGATTACATGACTGATTTACTGCTTTAAAATCAGTAAAACTATTACGGTTTACTGTGAAATTTTATTCAAAGACTTATTTTTATGCTAGTCAGGATAAAATTTTGTTATTTTGTTATTTTTGGTTAAATTGTTATTGTTGCAATTATTCGCTGGGATATGATATAGACAGGGTTATGGAGAATTTTTGTTAAATATTACGAAGTTATGTAAAAGTATTGGTACGATTAGCATTATATCTTTCAGTTGGATGATTAGATACAGGTATATTGCTACACACTTATTGTTAAATATTACGTTTAATGTAAAATTAACATTGATATGTAGAGATATGTTTGAAAAAGAGGTTACCTTTTGTACGATGTGTTAGTAGTTTACTGCTGTTATGTGGAAGTTTTAAGTTAATTTTATCGCACTATTGGTGTGTTAGGTTTTCGTTTGAGCAATTATATTCTTATTCAGGTTAATGTTATGTTAGCTTTATTATGTATAATAAACGTTGCTACGTGTGCATATATCGATGAGTAGTATATAAAAGGACCTTATTTTTGTGTTATTTGGATAAACTGTTGTATGTTTCCAAGTTATTCGTGGTCTGTATATAATTAAACAGGTTTATTGATAATTCTTGTTCAATATACTGTGTCAATGTAAAATTAACGTTAATTAGTTAGAGAAATGTGATAAGTTACAGATATGCTTGAAAAAAGTTGTGAATGTTAAGTTTTATCAATGTTAGTTACTTTTACAGGTGTTTAAGTGTGGACTTGTTAATGTTGTATAAATTCGTGTTGCGTATGGTGTTGTAGGTTGTCGTTGTTTGTAACATTATATTCTAGTCAGGGTCATGTTTGTTAGTCTGTAATGTATAAAACAATGTTACGGACAGCAATATATCTCGTTTGGTTATATATAAAGAACTTAGTTTTGTACTAGTATTGTGTTGTTGTTGTTGTTCTAAAAGGCAAAAATGAAAAAATAATATACCTTTTGAACTGAATGGTTCAATGATCATACTTTTCAATAATTAACTTTTCTCTGATTGGTTGAAAGAGAAAATCTCATTACATTTAGGCTGTTTATACACACTTTTTTCGTCAGTAAGACATTTTGCGCTGTGTTGGTATTATGACCTCTCATCTCTCTCCTACGAAGTCTCTCTTTACGAGGATTTCGTATCCGAACGAGTGGTCAATTACATTTTCTGCGTAAAACGAATGGAAAGCAATATAATTCCTGATCTAATGGAGGTGCAAGTAAGTTAGACTTGAATCATGAATGGTTGAAGGAATTTCCTCAAGATTATCAGACTAGGCTTTTGAAGTCTTGGGTAAAATGGAGTATGGTCATGTCTGAGACATTCGCTGTCCTCTGAATCAAAGTGACAGCTTGGATAGATTTATATAGTAAATAATGATGTGCTTTCAACTGCATCTGAGATTGTGTTAAAAGTATTGATGTACGTCAACTATTGGGAAAACCAATGAACTGCACATTCGATTCGCTTACGTGTAGAGATGTTTGTGTTCATCTGTTAGTGTCATCTGAAATAGTAAACAGCTTGTGTGTTGATATGAAATACACTTAAAGTTCATCTTAACGATGGTGGACATACTCGAAACCTTAATCATATGAGGCTCATGGTGAATTCTCAACACCAACTCATTTCTCCAGAGGAAGCCGACGCTTACCTACATACCCGATATGGAGGGCTGGAGGTATATGGATGCTTGAAGATCCAATATCGAAAACGGACGATATTGTACCTGAAAAATATGGTTACCTCTAATAGTGTGAGCGGTCGTATACATGGGTGTCATAGATAGCTAGCAGCTAACGGATATCTTACTTCCTCTGGCGTGGAGCGAGTGAGTTGCGTTTTTGAACCGAAATGAGCAGAAAGTAATTGGTTTAACTGCCTCAGGCTGTATTTATGCTACATCCTTTCGGGTATGAGTTGAAGTCGGGGAGAAATCATATAGACACTTGCTTCAACTTTAAACAGATCCTATGTCCTACTCGTTTCATTAGGGATGTGAGGAATAAGTATAGTTAAAGTTAACATTTTTGCAAAATTAAATTTAGTATTAATTCAAAATGTTCTTTTATTTAGAAATTAATGTTTAGTATTGTTACGCATTTGGTGTAGTGTGGTAGCGTGATGCAGAGTTCGTTATGTTGGGTGAGGTGGTTGAGCACGCTTAAGCTTGTCGCGTTGCGATCAGGTATGTTTGTTGTGGGTCGTGTCTGTGGGGTGATTAGGTTCTGTCGCGGGTTGAGTCGTGTGCTAGGGCTGGTTCTGATGTTGGTACTTGTGATTTGTGTATGTAGAATGGCGCTTGGGTGGGTAGTGTCGTGTGCAGGTTTGAGGTCAGGACGTGTGCTGCGGGTAGTGATGGTGTGTGTCTGTCGATGTTCGCGTTCGTGGAGTCGAGTAGTGGATTAAGGTGATTAGGTAGGTGAGCTGTTTGCGGGCTGTGTGTGTGCGAACTTGCAGTATTCTGTGTGGGAGTGTAGGGGTGTAGGCTTGTTTGTTGGCTGTGAGAGTGTGGTGTTTTGTCGGGTCAAAGATTAAAAGCGATTGTTAAATGCATCAGTTTCGCTGTGTTACTTTTGTTTGTCTTCCGCATTTAGGTATTATGCTGGTTCGGTTTAGGTTATGGTAATTTTTTGTAAATGAGTTACTATGTTAATGTAAAAATAACATTGTCATGTTGGTGATATGTGTGATAAAGTGTGAGTGGGTTATGTTTTTGTATGTCTTCGTTAGGTACTCTTTGACTGTGATAAGGTTAGGACCTTTGTTAATGTTAGCAGTTTAATCTTGCTTAAGACTTTGTCAGACTCTGTCGTAATATTTATTTACTTCTAGTTCCTAGCCAGTTTAACGGTGCTTTAAAATTGGGAAAGATTTGTGTACGTTAGCATATCTTCTTTGGTCTTTATGATAATTACACAAACATAGGTAAATTTTGTTTTAAATATGATCATTTTAAGTAAATTAACGATGTTTATGGTTGAGAGTACTTGTCTGGTACGATTAGTTCGGAGATTAGTCGGTCTGCCGACAGACGCGTTGTGGGGGTTTGTGTGTTAAATAGAGTTGATTTGATCTCATAATCGTTTTTGGATTATATTGTGTTAGTTTATTACTTTGTTGTGGTTAAGTGAATCTTTGGTAATTGTGAAGAGTTTTATTTGTCGCTGTAAGTTGTGTTAGGTTGTGCTTTGTTATTGACATTATTTTCTTATGTCATGTTACGCCGTTTAGTTTATGTATGTGGAAATCGCTTTATTATGTTAGATGATTTTCGTGATTGAATGTATATTAACAATGTTGGTGATAGAATATTTGAATATTGTACTGTGTCATTGTAGAGGTTAGACGTTAATATGTTAAGCTAATGCTGAAAAAGAGAATAGGTTAGTTTTTGCATGCTAATTTATTACTTTACTGTGTTAAGTATGTGAACTTTGGTTTAATTGTTAACAGTTTATTCTGGTGTAAGTTGTGTTAGGTTTGTTTTGTACGTATTATGCTTAGTAACATGTTGTAAGTTCCATGTTAGCTTTATTGAGCTGTGGAAACCTTAATTAGTTATGAGTATATCTGTCGTTGATCAGTAAATGATAATTAACTCAATTGGTATATAGTTTTTGCTAAATGTTACTTCGTGTCCAGTGTAAGGGTCAACGATAATATGTCTAGAGATATGCTCTTTGAAAAAGTATGGAATATGGTTACGTTTGCATCAATTGTTATGATTTATTACTGGTGTTAAGTTGTGGAACTTTGTAGAGTTAACCAGTTATTCAGTTTAAGGCATATCGGTTTGTCTTGGTGGGTTATATTCATAAGTTTAGATTGTAGCTAAGGTAAGCCTTTTATTAAGTGTGTAAACTTTGTTACGTTAACATATATTTGATTGATGTCTTCCATATAAAGAACTTGATTTCTATGTTATGTTTATCCAAAATACTACTCGAAATGTGAACTATGAATCAATAGATCAATTAGATCAATAGTTCAGAGATAGATGGAGGCGGCGTGATGGTGTGGTTTGGTGGTGTTGAATTTACGACATTTACTGGCTTTAGGTATGTTAAAAAGCTATAATTTGTAAGTTATTAAACAAAAAGAAATAGAAATTTATTTATTTATTGATTATTAGTTTATTTTTTCTTGAATGGTTTTAACCATTATTTTTTTGAAATCTACAGATCAATACAATAATAAAGACATCAGTATTGTATCATACACAAACGCGTAGATAAATTGATAACCGAGGTTTAAACCAAATGCAGTGTGTCAACTCCTATTATCCTCTGTAGTCAAGTATCTTCTCCACTCTTTCCTTCTTTATTCATCTTTCATCCTTCTTTCTTCTCCTCTGTACTCGTGTTGCCACTCTGGCTCTTTTTTCGTGGGTCCACGGAGGGGGGCTCTAGACACCCTATATACGGACTTATAACCACATATTCGACTCTACCTGCCGTAACCTATATAGAACACCAACAATGTTGTTATCCGAAATGTTGTATTACTTGGAGTGGAGTGGATCGACAGAAAATACCGCGGGGCGGATGGCAAAGTCGGAAGCGCGTAAAAAAGATCTGTACAGGAATCGTTTTCGAACTGTTCAGATTCGAATTTTCCTTCGAAATCGAATCTCGACGTACTAAAATAATAAAACATTGTGTGTATGGTAGGCACGCGCGGCGCTGCTCTCTCTCTCTCGCACGCACGAACACCTGGTTCGAGATAGCTTAGGCTTTAAATCAATCTGGAATTGAAGTCAAAAGGCATAAACGCAGCGTAAGCTACGTCCGGCGAATGACCGTCCTCTATATTACATCCAGAACTTGAAAGTTTACCCTGTTTGACGTCCTTAACTTCCATACAATAGTATATTCCAAGTTCAGAGGTATCCTAAATTCCTTCAAATCGAAAAAGGTGCTACGTCAAACTGGTACCATCACTCTCCGCATTATTCGTCCTCACGGGTATGATGTCGTGGGTCCAACATGCGTGTTCAATCCCAGAAAGTAGTTAATTTCTTGTTACCTCTCATTATAGTGTTCTTTTGTCTTTAACAATCACGTAGAATGGATGATTATGCAATATATTTAACATAAAATATATAATAGTATATACTATATATATATATAGTTATAATATAATATTATATAGTATATATATAATATATTAAAAAAATTAAGTTGTTATATTCTGCAAAAAAAAATAAAAATATTAACTAATAAATAATTAACTATTGATATATATTAAACTACATTAAACTACCCTCCCAGGCCACAATGCTCTAATTTGCAAATAAAAACTAATAATTACTAATAACTATTGAAATATTGTAAACTAATTATATTAGTAACTCAAACACGTTTCATATGCCTGTCCCTTAACTTCAAAATTATTCCAATCTAGTTACGACATAAGAGATTAGAACATATTAACATCAAACTTTTTTTCAACTAGAATACTAAACAGAATATTGCCAACGAAGCCTAACAACATCGTACTTGATTTCATTTCTTAAGAGCTAAAGCCATTGCCTATGATAAATATCAAAAATGTTAAGACTCGGAAAAAAATATCACATAACCCTGAAAAATACAAATCGCTTACCCCCACAAAAAATGTAGACACTTCAAAATCTACAGTAAAGCTTATACAATCTAGTTTCCAATTATCGCTAAAATAGGACGGTCACTCTCACCTCATCAACCATTTAATCTTATTTTTTTTTTATTCTTACAAAAGAACTCAAGACCAAAAGTTTATTTTGTAAATTAAATAAATTCCAAAAGTTTTTACTACAATGCGTTACATATTTTGTCCTAATTATGCAGTCTTTCTATCGATAAATATAAATACTAGTACACTCATTTGTATTATATTATTATTGTATAATTATCCTATATAAAATCAATCACTTTTCTCCAGAATATCCGCTTACATTCTTACCAATACCCATACTATAGTTACTACTGCTAATAATAATTTTTCAAAATTCTGCTAACACAATTTACCATGAACTAATTCTGTTCTTGTTATACGATCAAGCGATGATAAAGCATCAATCTCTCGCTGAACTCCAGAAGGTGCTAAGGCTCTCTTCGATCTCCCTTGAGACTCGTAAAAGGCAACAGTATCCTCAGGATCAACCAAAAAGGATACCTTGAGATTTCTGTACAACTCCTTGAAAACAAAAAGAAATATATAATTAAATATAATATTATTTAAAGGCATTGCTAAATAATGTTCAAGATTTAAATTGACTGGCACACTATATATCAAATGCTCAATAACTCATTATACTGTACTAATATTTAAGCACAGTCAGGTAAACTCAATGAAGCGATTGCTATCATAATAGTTATCAGGGCTACTGATCCATAACAAAATTGAAGTCCCATTTTCATTTGCTTAGAATGCTATGTTCCAAATACAGTACCCGATCTAACAGATCCAGTTTTAGTCCCGACTCCAAACCCTCAATGATCAATTAAGATTCGAATTCAGCTGCGTTATGAAAACTATTAATAGTTTCCATTCTAAGTAAAGCTGTCAAAGTTATCTCTTTAAATTATTTCAGTTCCCAGAATTCAAAAGAGATAGAAAAAGATAATCTGATGTTATATGATAAGAAAACTTACATCACAGCTGCCGCAGGTACATAAGTCCTTCCTCCAATTTTCTTTGAGAAACAAGGTTTCTGACACTGGAGGACAATCTTTGGCTTCTTTAATCTTGCAAGTAACTACAAACACATACAAAAAAATTCGTCAAGCTTTAAATTTTTATATTATAAAAAAAATATATAATTATATTCACATTTATATATAATCCTCAAAAATATTTATCGATATATTATATACTTAATATTATAATTCTAATATCTAATCTATATATTACTTATCTTATATATTTCTAATATTAATATTATCTATATAATATTTATATATATATTATAGTCTATTTAGTATTATTATATTATATATTAATAGTCATATTTCATTAATATTTTTATATTATTATTATTTAATACTATATTATTTTAATAGAGATTTTTTATTATTAGTTAAATTTTAATTTCATTAGAAGTTTAGCGATTTGCTATTTACATAAATTTTTATTCCTATTTTATATTTAGCAATATTTTTATTATTTGTTGAATTTTCTCTAGTTATTTTTTTTTATTTTTTATTATTTTTTTTGAGTAGCTTCATTAGTTTACTTCTATATTGTTATATCGAATAGCTATGATTGTGCAGATAATGCCCGAGGAAGAGGTGGTTCATTTGGTGCGATCCACCTGTAGAGGTTATGGTGTATCGGATGAAGATTGAGTATTGTTGTTATTTGTAGTTTAATAGTAGACCAGTACTATAGCAGTCCCGTTAGTACTCATACCCTAGTAAATAATGTGGTTATAATGATATAATATACGTATAATCATAATCATAGTGCGCTCATTAGAGCTGACGCAGCACACTAAGCGTACGTTCAGGCACGTAAAGTATATGAAACGTAATGTGAGGTGTTATTTATACTATATACTACATAAACATATTAACATCTAATACATATATATTATATCTAATAATATATATATATATATTATTACTATAAATTATATATTTAATATAAATATTAATATATATATATATTATATTATTTAATATATATAATTTAATATATAATATATCTATATATATATATATATATATATATATATCTGTAATATATATATTATAAAGTAATATATCTTGTAAAAGGACATTATTATGTTTTAATAATATATAAATTCTAGAACCTATTATTCATTTATTTATATATAATTACCTATTAAGTTATAAATATCATTACAATATTCAAATATATCACACCAACACGAGCGTAGTATTCAATGACTTTCGTGAAGGGAGTTTTATTATATTTCTTACATATCTCAATTACATTATACATACACATTTAAACATACACACACACATCACTACACTATATCC
The DNA here is from genome assembly GCA_015478945.1 of Trachelipus rathkii. Classification (NCBI taxonomy): domain Eukaryota; kingdom Metazoa; phylum Arthropoda; class Malacostraca; order Isopoda; family Trachelipodidae; genus Trachelipus; species Trachelipus rathkii. The sequence continues at coordinate 55,106 of JABUQX010027294.1, read as the reverse complement.
GATCCTATCTGTCTTGATTTTCTTGGTGACTTCAATTATCTAACAACTTCTCCATCATAATGATCAGCTCCCCTCCCTTATCCACTACTTTCTACCTTATCACTGTTGCTTATATATATTCTATGGATTCTAGTGATGTCCAGCGGCCTATGACTCATATCACTTTCTTCCACATCGGATGCCGGATGCGGGAATGTTTCGCCAATTTTAACGCCATCTCTCAGTGGATGCGGATGTCCGTCGCTAAATCATCGCACCACCTATAAACTGCGTAATCAGCCGCTTGCTAACCCGCTACTATACCGACTAACCTTTATGTAAGCTGGAAGGTCGCCTATCCCTACTGGATACTTATATACAAACATATTATATAATTAAAATATAATATTAATATTATAGCTATATAATATAATATACTATATATATATATTAATATTGATATAATATATAATAAAATATTTCCGATAATTTTAAGGGCCATATTGGTATTCAAAATTGTTTAACCTATATAAGAGTAATTACGGGACGTTCAAGGGACAATTAATTCACCATGATACTACACCTACTCATTCTCCAACCTATAGACTTAATGTGAAAGAATAATTTACAATGGATTATATATATACTATTATATTTTACTATTAATATAGTATATTTATATATATGAGAAATTTATTAAAATATAAGGATAAGGGTGATATGCTTTGAACGATAACTACTCAAATAATTTCTGATACATTTTATTGTACGAGAAGTCTGTTTCTCTTATAATCAAACATAATTAAAGCAGCATTATGTTAAAATATATCTCACACTTATCATATTATGTAACATAAGTTTGAGATAGCACAGGTCGTATTTCTTGCAAGATTTACTTACAATTAGCGTGTAGTTAATATAACATTTATTGCTTATATAACTTTCTCACTAACTGTTTAAGGCATAAATACATTTGATAATATATTGTCATTATACATTGAGAGTCCTGTGTGTAATTCTCAATTTGTTCATATCATTAACGCACTTTAAGATTCTCGTAGTAGCTAGAAGAGGATGATAAGTAACCTTGAACAGAGGTGCATTACTGGCCTGTAAGCACATTTTTGTCTACAGGTGATAAATCTGACTATTACGACACTAGTATTATTCGTAGATATAGCTTTTTTGCTTCTGTCAAAGTACTGTTATGATTGTTGGACATTGTCTTTCAGAGATGGACTAGGCGACGAATTATGTCATCCGATTTTGGTGTTATTGATAAAAGATTTTTCACCTCATGCAATCATAAGATATGCCGATTATAACCTTGTTCAAATAATTGTGTTATATACTATATAAATAAAAACTTTACCTTGAAAAAAGAGGTATATATATGAAAAGTTTGTACTATATATAATAGTATAGATAGGGTATTTTATATATATCACTACGAGAACATAGTCGATTATTTTACTAAGCATCTAGATTTTAATTAGATATTCCATATTCATTTTTAATCCTTACCATTATTTCAGTATTGAAGATGCTAATAAAATGCTTTCTATTAGAGTGAGTATTATATAGGATAATATTATAATCAATTCAAGATAGTACAAGTAAGTACTAGGTAGAGTAGCTGAGATATTAATTTTTTATGAGGCATCAATAATCATGTATTATACTCTACTTATTGACTACTCTAAATTTATGAATACTTATCATGCTATGACAATTATAGTATTCATCAATTACATATATATCACAGTTTAAGTCGAATCCCATGTCCTCTCATTTATTAAATAAGTATTTGAACGTTTACTATAGTTAAATTTATAGTATATTTTTAATCTTTTGAATAACAAATATATTTATATATTATAAAATCTCGGCAATAAATATATTCCAACCCTTTGACAGTTGGAAAATATTTAACTTACCTTGCTTGTCCGTCATGAAGTATTACTAATGAACGTCACTTTAGTGGTATGCTAAAATATATGATAATATTGAAAATATATATATAAATATAATATACTATATATATATATATATATAATATTAATTTATATAATATATTAATTAATATTATATTATATTATATAATAATATATAATTCAAATATATATATATATATATTCTTAAATATATATTAATATAAAATATATATATATATAATATTAATAGTATATATATATATATATTATTAATATATATATATATATATATAGTATTAAGTTAAAAGCGAAAACAAGTTTTTTTTTAAATATTTCTTTTATAGCAATTGTATCGCGTGGTATTTTATACTATATACTTATTTTTATTCTGAATTATCTAGAGTTGCAATGTAGCAACTTAACTATATACTCAATTTCACTTGGGGAATGTAAAAAGTAGTGAGATTGATAATAATGACATTAAATAATATATATAAATGCCTAAATTAATATATTATTCTGAAGTTTTAACTAATATAAATTTATATTTATTATATAATAATGTTAACTCACATATATACTCACGGTGAGCGAGATGCACGGTGAGTGAGACCCATTATCAAAAATGACTGCCATATCACACCTCTTTCTACTCATAAACTCATCTATGACCAACCTCCGACCTATGAGAGATTTTACAATGGATTTATACTTTTTGCAAAAGTTATTGAAAATTCATATAGGAAGGTGGTGCCTGGAAAAGACATAAATTTTTTTCTGCCTATTTCTGATATGAAGGTACGTTTCTCATTTTCATCATTGAGTGCATAAATTCACTCTCTATACACTTTATGGTAAACACTAGTTTGAGATGATTAAAGGCAAGTTATTCTTGTCACATAAGTGGGTAAAAATTAAGTGTTGACTCTTATCTACACTATCCACTTAACTCTAATCCGTAATAATATCACATATTGTAGCTATCTCTAATAGTGTTTTTCTATCACTTGGTGATCATGTTACAAAACTTCAATACTTTTAACACTACATAACATATCTTTTGGAGCTAATCTGACTGTGTTTACTTCATCACTTAATGAGCATACTACTACTAATTTACGTGAAAATTTCCAGTGAAAATCTGTTTTTGATTTACTTGTAGAAAGTGTTGGTCGGTAGAACAATTTATATCCTTATCTTACTATCACTTTATTAAAATGGGACTTACTGAGTATATAATAGACTGTTCGATTGAAGTTTTTCAACTGCAACACAAACTGACGAATAAAATCTTAACTTGTTTCTAACAACATTTCAATCACTATAATGTGTTCAACCTAGACTACAATAACAACTTGAGCGCACTTTACTAAAACTGGAGTGGAATTAACAAAAGTAAGGTAACCATTTTAGTTTTTTAGTTGAATACCAATGTCGGTATATTCAACAGAACCACCGTCGTTATTAACTTTCAGCCTTGTATCAAATTTTATCATTAAAAACATAGACATCTTTTTCACTCTTTTAAACCATGAGAGTCTTGATGATAACTTTCCAACTAAATCCTTCCCATAGCGTTGAGATTAACTGGTACACATTACTTACGGAGACAGAACTGTAAAGCAGACGACGCTAGATTAATTATTTTATTTTGGATTAAATAAGCTAATAAAATGGGCTATTGCCCATTATTATTATTATTATTATCTCTGTATTAAATATAACAATTTATTATTATTCTATCTGTGCATTTATCATCGATTGAATTATTTGTTTTCGCAGTTGCATTTGTCTAATACTCTAACGATCTTGTATTGAGTTCATGTCTTTCAATTAAAACATTTCACTTGTTTTAGTCTGAGTTATTATGTATGTCTCATTCATAGTTTATTTATTATATTATTAAATTTTATTTAAAAATTCACAATATATAATATATATTATCTCATGTACTGCAATACATCTCATATCTAGTATAGTATTGGAGCTAAAGGTGCTGGAGTGATGGCTGAGTATATTTAATAATATTATGTGAGTCGGATTAGTCCTAGTTGATTAATCTATTTAAAATTATGTTGACTCTGAGTGAGATGATTCGGAATTACGGATGTTACAATTATCGCCAATTATATTATATTCATATTATTAATTAATTATTATAATTAAACTACTATTATTCCTGTTTTTATTTTTTTTTTGTTTATCAATTACTTACGCTGTATTTAGTACTAAATCTATATTTTAATTATAATATATATATTATTATTATTATATTAATTAATTATTATTATTATTATTATTATTATTATATTATATATTTAATTATTATTATTAAATTTCCTAATTATTCATTATCATTATTATTAATTATATTACAACTAAAGATAACAAACAATTGTGTATTTAAATGATATACCACTTAAAAAACAAATTTTTTACTTTTATATATTTACTCTATTAGTTCTATACTATAATCTTATATTATTATTATATTAATTAATTATTATTATTATTATATATAGTTATTACATAAATGTAATTTAAAATTTATGTTGTGAAATATATATTATTAATTATATTATATTATATATTATTATGTTATTAGTTCCTACTGTACTACATATGCTTACTGTATTATAATACTATACTATCTAAAATATGACCTAATAAGAAACTATTTCGAGATAAATATACTGTACCGCCCAGTTTTGCATATTTAGCCTGGGCGCGCATTATATCTTATAGGGTTTAGAAAATTCATTTAATAAAAATATATTTAAATTATAAAAAGCTCATCCCATTCCAATATAAAGCTGTCAACGAGATAGAGATAGATATCATCAATCCTTCCTGCGTTTCTATCAGAATTATTATTTCTACCTTTTACAAGGTGTAATGAATCTTCTCAATAACTTTAAATAATATGAATAATATAATAAGCTAGATAAATTAAAATAAATTATATATATATTAATATTTTATATCATATATATTTATATATATATAATATTATATATATATATATATATATAATATATATATTATATTAATATATATATTATTAACAATCTAAATTATAATATTATTAATATAATTAATAAGTAATATATATATATATATTATAATTATAAATATATTTATATATTTAATATATATATCTATATATTTATATATTAATTAAATAATATATATAATATTATAAATATATATATATATAATTGATAATAATGTATTATGTAATAATATAATTGATATATATAATATAGTGTATGTATATTAATAATATATATATATATATATATATTATATATTAATAATATAATATAATTTATTAATTAATTATATATATTAATATTAAATATTAATTTATTATATATAATATATATTATATATATTATAATATTATATTAATATTATAATATAATTAATATTATATATTATATATTATACTATATATAATAATATTATAATAATATATATATATATTTATTATATAATAAATATATATAATATATATATAAATTATATTATAATATATATTATATAATAATTATATAATACAATAAATATATTAATATATATTATATATATATAATATATATTATATATATAATATATATATATATATATTAATAATATATTATATATATATATAAGTATATATTATATATATATATTTTATTATAATATATATATAATCATATATATAATATTAAAATATATTAATATATATATATTATATATATTATATAATATTTATAATATATATATATATATATTATATATATTAATATATATATATTATTATATTAATATATATAATATATATTATATATCTATATATATGTTATATATATATATATAAATACTATAATATTATAAATATATATATATATATATTTTTAGAACTAAGAAACTATTAAATAATTTATAATATTTACTATTAATAATATATTAATATCACTGTAATAAATAGTTAAATTTTTAATATCATCTGCATATAATTTAAGGCAGTTATTAAGTGTTCCCATTTCTTCAAGATAGGACTGTGATATTATCACATACCCATGAATGTGCCCAGCGTCCAATCTCTACAGGTAAACCTAAGTTATTATGAACTATCACTAAATTAGTCAGATATATATTAATTCTTATTAGCATTGAAGGATGCCCATAACTGAGTACAAAATTAAATATCCCCTCCATTCAGATAACGTCTATAAGGTGTTAGGCATACATTTATCTATATTTCAAGAAACTCAGCAAGTGAATAGCTACATGGGTGAATCTTGCGTCAATCAAGTGTGTACTAAAACCATACATTGTAGAGTTTTACAATTTTAATGCGAATAGAAGAATATATTGCTGAAGGATCATTGTAATTTAAGAGTACTTACCATTGTAATAGGTATTACTTCTTGGTTATACTCACATTATACGAGAGGCTCTATTATTTTGAGATGTAAGTAGTGAGTGCTGAATTGATTATGCATATTAGCATCATATTTTATCCTTAGTTGTGATATTAACATAGGCTTCGTTGTGATACATGCATCGCTTATTGTGATAAGGCATACAAAAATGTCCCTGACCCATATGACTGCAGTATTTACTACTTCTGTACAATGGCTGGAGAGGCAAAAGAATCGGGCAAGTCTATTTGTCCGGAATCTGAAGTTTTCAACCCGCGTCTGGGAATATGCACCGTTGAGGACCCAAGTGACCCTTGTGTTCCTTTGTGTCAAAGAATTCTACGAAATCCACTCTAATAATTTGATAATATATTAGAATTTAACTAAATTGAGTAAAATAAATATAATTATTTTAAAAGAGTATTTTATTAATAATTTTAATTATTTTATAATATTTGATTTAATATTTATTTAGCATAATTAATTATATTATTGTTATGCGCATATTTAGTTAATGATTTTGTTCAAATATTTGAATATAACTAAGTATTTATGTTATTAGATAATTGTGTCAAATTAGGTACAATTTGAATAATGTCAATATGAATTATGACTTACGGTATAGTAAATTATAAAATTTGAATAATATAATTTTTTATATATATTAAATAATATATATGACAGCTATATAAGGAAATATATTACATTAATATATTAAATATTATATAATTAAAAATTTGATTATTTATATAATATAATAATATAAATTTAATTTATATATATATAAATATTATATATATATTAACCAAAATTGCCGCTCTAAAACTAATATATATGTGACACTTTTTAAAATTAATTTAATAATATATATATATATTTATATATATTTATATATACTATATATAATTATTATTATAATATAATCTTTAATAAATATATATATAATTTTATTAATATATATATAATATATATATGAAATATAAGGTTTGCTTATACCACGAAGTTATACCTTAACTAAACATCTATATAACTACTACCACTTAAACTAGTATCTAACTTAACCTTATATACTTACTTAACTATATTCACTTACTATAATACTTATTACTACTAACTATTTACTTATTAACTTATCCATACATAACTACTAGTACTTGCTACTAACTACACTACTACTACTGTAACTATAATACTTCTACTAACTACTACTAAAACTACTACTACTCTTCCTTACTCTCTATATATTTACTTAACCCTATCATTTCTGTTTTGTATATTCGATTAAATTACAACTACTATAACTTTATCATACTTATAAAATGATACTTATATATGAAACACTTAACTTATAATATAGATAATACTGCACTTAATACTATACTTACACTACAACCATAATAAACCAATAAAAATCACCTTATACATATACTTAACTCTTCAAATAATAATATTATTATAATAATTTATTATTATTTATATTATTATTATATTATCTATTATATTATATTCTATAATTATTATTATTTAAATATTATTATTATATTTTAAATATTAATATTAATTAATTATTTATTTAATTATTATTAATTATTATTTAATTTTAATTTATTATTATATCCATATATATATATATATCTATATATTCATCTTTCTTTTTTTAAAATAATTATTCAGAAACGACTTTATTTGTATTTAAATTCCAATATATATATTATTATAATATGACTTTATGTCATGAACAAACGCTCGTGTGTGTGTATGTATGTGTGTGCTTGTATACGTGTATATTTATATATATATATATGTATCCATATATATATATTCATATTGTAATATCACTCAATTAGTATAATGAATAACTGATGTTAATGTATATATATATAATGTATTAATATATATAAAATTAAACACTATTACTTTTATATATTAATATATATCTATATAATAAGATATATATATATATTATATATATTATATTTATATTATATATATATATTATATATATTATAATATATATATATATAATATATATATATATGATACGTTCATTTTATGACGAAATCATGGAACGTACGCTCGTGATGTATAGTCAATCAGCTCTTCCAACTCTCTAACGCATCACATGGTTTCGCTTAATCCTTTTTCTATGGGGAGGGGTACTCGAGCTGCTGTAATGGTCACTACTGTACTGCAATTGCGGCATAATTAAGTTGCTTGTAATAGTGTTAGGTGCGCTTTGTTTTGATATCTCAGGTTGAGAGGATTTTGACATGAGAGAGCTACCATTGAATTGAAGTAACTAACTATGATGTAGTTCAGTCGGTGATGAACTTTGAAACTGTTTTGTTATATTTGCATTTTGTTTAAGTTGGTTTCGACGGGGGGTTCTTAATCTATGGGGAGCAACCCAAACCCTATGTCCTCGTAGCTAATTTAAAAGCCAAAATTTTACTACACTGTGTAGGTGTGTAATAAGGAATAATTACAAGACCAATTTACTTTATTATATTAGTTCTAGTATTTTTAATTTCTTTTATAATATTTTTAATTTCAAATAGACCCATGGGTCACAAAGTTGGTCTTGCTGATTTTAGGTTGTGACCAGGTTAAAGAAGGTTTAGAACATCTGGTTTAGACTTAAGAGAAAATTACAATTGCGATAAATAATTCAAAGTCGACCGTTCATATGGTTTGGTTTGAAGACTAATTAACAATCATTCTTTAATCGTTTGCTTCTTTGATCTTTATTGTGTTTAATTTTCTGCTACCAGTCGCAAATATGTTTTCTCACTATATATATTAATTATCTATATATCATAAATATATATTATAATTATTATATTATATACTTTATATATTATATCATATATTAAAATAATATTAAATAATTAATTATATATTATATAATATACGGTTTATTAATTATTATATTATATATATATATATATATATTATTATATATATATATATATTATATATTATATATATATATATATCTCTATCTTAATAAATTCCTTTATTAATAATATTCATATTATCAATAAAGATATATATATATATATAAATTATATTTATAATATTAATAAATATATATATATATACTATATATATATATATATATTTATTAATATATATATATATACTAGTATTAATATATATATTATAATTATTATATTAATATATATTACATAATATATATATATATATATATATATATATATATATATAATATAATATAATTATATATATATATATATTATTAATATCATAATTATACTATATATAATATATAATATGATATTATAATACTATATATATATATACTATTATATATATATATAATATATTATTATAATATATAATAATATATATATATTATATATTAATATATCTATATATATATATATTAATCATATATAATATATATATATTTATATTATATTATAGTATGAATAAAGTATATTATTATATATATATATATATATTATTATAAATATATTATATTAATATAATATAATTATATATATATATATATATATATATATATAGTATTTAAATTATATATATATATATATAATTATATATATTATTATACTATATATATATATTCCTTGAATCTCTGTCTTCTGTGTTACTGCATTGTATGATATAATTGTTGAATCTTCTTTGATGATACTGTTTGGATTCGGGTTTGCCTCTTGTTACTAGGAATGTTACGTATTTTCTGAGGAGCAAGGGATTTAATTGTTGTGCAGCAATTTTTCGAGCAAGTTCTTGAAATATGTTTGCATGCTGTGACTATAACCAAAATGTGTACGTAATTTGTTGTGGAAATGATTTCATGAGTAGCTAATCTGAAGAATAAATTCGTTAAAATAATTTCATGCCGTGTTTAACTGTGTAGTTTCATTTGGTTTGACAGTAAACAATTGAACAGTGAACAGAGTGCTATAATGTACCGATTGTTAGAGGGGATGTTTAAATTAATACAAATTATTTTTTTTTTTTTTTTTGAAGTCAATAGGACAGTGTCGGTATGTGAAGTGAGAAATGCAATTGTTATTGTGGTTTTGCATTTGTTTTATGCGTCTTATTTTGATGTTTATGCAATTGTTTTATAATCATATTTACGGTTTCTTTTTTTTCACACAAGTTTGAGCAGGTTCCAATTTAATTTTTTTTGCTATTTCCTGATAGTATCGCAAAGTAAAATGCTGGGAGGGTGTAGTTGGCGTACGATTTGCCGACTGGATTATGGATAATTGTTGATTGTTATGATCGTGTAATAAGTGTTGAAGATGCATAGCTTTCTTTAAATAGGAAATATTGTAGGAAATATGGTATTTTATTGTCCAAGGTTACTTTGCATCAGTGATGTTGCAAATGCAGATGTAATGCTAATATAATAATTTGAACATCCAAGAACCCTGACCTTCAACATTTTATCTAAAATGTTATAAACAAATATAACATTTTAAAACTGTAATAGTAAAATGCATTTTCGCTAAAGCATTTGAGGTGTTTGCCAACCTATATTCTGGTCCGGCAAGAACTGTTATTACTGATACGGAAAATAAGTAGAAGGGTTGGAAAGGAGACCGGTTTTGCCGCGTTTGAACGCGTTATGAAGATTCGGAATGAGGTTCCAACTCATCATTGATCACACCAATCGTTATTCCCAACTAGAGGTGTAGCGGATAGTGATTTTTCACTACCCGTGGACGCGGATGCGGGTGCGGATAGTTAAAATCACTATCCGCGGATTGCGGATACGGATAGCGGAAAGTTAAGTTTTTAGAGTTTTAGCCACAGGAACTTCATATATATATATATATATATATATATATATATATATATATATATATATATATATATATATATATATATATATATATATATATATATATATATATATATATATGATATATATATATATATACCCGTATTACCAGAGTGCAGGACGCTTGGACCCAACTCTTTTGCAGCCCACAAACTTTTTCCCAAGCCTCCACCAATTTGTAAAAGATTATATATTAATGCTTGAAATTAATAATTCAAACATGGCCCAAAAACAAAAAGTCAGTCCCCAGTGAGTTATTTATTGATCTTTCACTGCAAATGAGATAAAAACTGATGATCACCAGCACACTAGTTGAAGGCGCCAAGATCTTCCATCACCTCTGATGAAAACCTTACAACATGATTATCCATTACACCATGGATTCTTTATCTGATTCCAGCTTCTTCTCGATTACTGATCAATGATATGCTCTGACACCTCTGAACAAGACTCTTCATCGCCGCTAGAGCCAAAAGAAGGTTCATGGATTCAGCAATGATCGCTAACAGATGGTAATTGCGTGTCTGTTTGTGTGATCTTTGCTTTTTATTGGCTGGTGAAATTTCTGCCTTTAGCATTTCATCACATAGGCATCCTAAATTATTTTTAACCCTCTGCAAAACACGTGGTTCAAGAAATTATGTTTTGTATCTAGGATTTAGAAAAGTTTCTATTGTACATGCGTCATCGTTTGCAGAGTTTGAAATCTATTATTATCTATCTTCAGCATGAGTGTGTCACCTTGAACCTACTTATATATGTTATTGATATATATATATATATATATATATATATATATATATATATATATTATTATTATATTATAATATATATATATATATATATATATATATATATATATATATATATATATATATATATATATATATGTATATATATATTTTATATATATATATATATATATATATATATATATATATATATATATATATTATATATATATATATATATATATATATATATATATATATATATATATATATAAGGTAGTGCACATACGTTTCTCATAATTCATAGATGAATACTATACGCTATCCGCAAAAAATTAATGCGGATGCGGTTATCCGCTACACCTCTATTCCCAACGTTCACCCATTTATGAATAATGATTAAAACAGGTCTTTAATATTTAAGCCCTGTTAATGATAAAGGAAAGTTTCGATATTTGATTTCCAGTAGGAAATTTTTGAAAGGAAATAGGAAAGGAAATATATTCCTTAATTTTCATTCGCTCGCTTAGTATAAAAGAAAAAACAATGCAGCTTATTTTGAGCTCTATAGCGTCGAGCGTTTTTCGACTCTCTATTGGTGTGTATTGTACTTTTATTTGAAGGAAAACCATGTCCCCGACATCTTTCAAAGGTAGCCATAAGCCCTATATGTCGAAATGGTCTTAAACTTGAACTATGCAAAGATGAGTTTATTATCTAAAACATCATTGTGTGGTTTTTGATATCTACAACCAAAACCAAAAGAACAGCAACAAAATAATTGGGTAGCAAAAAAATTAAATATTTAAAAAATGTGTATCTCCCCAATTACAATTGCTGTGAAATTTTATACTGATGGGATGAACATGATGAAAAAATGTTTTCAATAGAAAGCAATTTTGATAAATCAAAATAAACAAAAATTCAATACGCGTAGGAAAATCAGTACTGTCTGGAAATTGGTGACTGATGTCAAAACTCCACTAAAAGATTTTATAAATAATTGACCCATCTTTGTATTGGTCGAGTTCATTTCGAGTAAGTGTATTTATCCGTAGATAAAAAATGTCGGGAACAACCCAGCAAAAAATTCCTGTTGCATTTCATCGATTAATATTAATTAAGAAAGGAATCGATGGGATCCTTCAAGAATTTTTGCTAAGAAGGTGTTGCTTCAAATGAAAATACAAAACAAACCAATAGAGATCCTGAAAAACGATTGAAATCGACGTTTTAGAGCACGGAAAAACTACATTCTGATTCTTATTTGGTATAAATCGACTGAAAATTAAGTGTTAGGCTTAAATTTAAATCTAAAGGATGTTTCTATCAAGGTTTATTAGGAATGTCATATAATTATAACAAACTTTCTCATGTTTTAAAAATAAAAATTTCTTTGCATGCATTTTCACTATTAATCTTATTGCGTTTTTCATTATATACTTTACTTGCTATACACAGTTGGGATGACACACTAGAAAAAGTCTAAAAATACAATTTCATATATATTTCCTGAATTATCTTCCACAATTTGAAAGGACTAACGTCACTCTGGGCACTTTTTAATTAGAACACAAACTAACTACTTTATTATCTTTATTTTTGTCTTCAGTGTTTTGTTCATCATCACTGCTTGGTGCCAGAAGAAATTTAATCACATCATTTACAGCGAAATTAAAATTTTGTTTTCCTTTTTGTCTTAAATATTGGTTCTCAAATGCTTTTTCGATGACTTCATTTACAACTGTAATTTCTTTAGTTGGATTTGAAAACAATTGAACAGTATTGTCTTTACCAATTCAATCACAGAAGATGATGTGAAAAACTTAGATAGATAGCCTCCAAATCTAATATGCATTGTACTGCATCATTTATAGTGTATTGTTTCATCCTGTGAGTGTATTATCAATATTATCATTTATCTTTGGTTCTTAAAACTTTTCTTGTGGTTTTCTTAGTTCATGTTAGGCCTAATTTGTTATTAAAATTAGTATCAACAATTCAACAATTTCGAGTAATTAAAATAATTGTTACCGACTTCTAAGATAATAAGTTATTTTCCACATTATTTTTCAATGTGAAAATGAAAAAATAAGTAAAATTGTGTGTTAAAAGAAAAAGGAGTTTTGGTTTAAAGTTAAATAATGATAAATGATACAAACATACTTAATCCCGTACTTTATTTCGCGCACATGTGGATCTTCTGAACATTCCGAACGCGTATTAGAATGCAGATGCTGATCTTCAAAATTTTACAGAATCAGATATTCTCAACATCAATAATATGAATTTATGGCTATCACAGTTGGAAGAAAAGTGATTAATACCTTTAATTGATAACATTCGTAGTGAAACCATTTGCAACAGAGATACAACCTAAAATTGCATCTTCTGGTTATTCTTGTGGAGTAGAGGTAAAATATTTAAATCTAAGAATTTGAACTTTTGTATGTGAGAGCTGTGTGGTCATTTCTCACTATGAGAAAAAGAAAGCAATAAAATATTGTGCACGAAATACTGTACACAAAATCTATTTATAGCAAGAAGGTTAACGCTGGTGACTATATATATATATATATATATATATATATATATATATATATATATATATATATATATATATATATATATATATATATATATATATATATATATATATATATATATATATATATATATATATATATATATATATAAAGAAGTTCTTAGTTGGGTGCTGCACTACTTATCTTTTGCCAGGAATGCTAATGCATGCCTCGGAGAAGGTCGTGATCGCCGTAGGCGGCCTTCTATCTTTCGGCGAAAATGTATGAATCGCATGAGTACATGGAATTTTAGAGAAATTAATATTGAGGAGGAGAAGAGGAGAGAGGTGATGGATGTATTTAGAAAGGGCACATTTGATTTGCTCGCTGTGATTGAAACAAAAATGAAAAGAAACTGTAAAAATGAGTGGTGTGGTGTGAAATGTGTATGTGATGGTGTGGAAAGGAATGAGAGGGGGAGAGAAGGAGTTGCAATTCTGATGAGTGACTTGTGGTACAGAGCTATGGTAGATTTTGTTCGTGTGAGTACTAAAATTCTAATGGTTAAATTTAAGTTTGAAAAGGTCAAGGTATGTGTGATTTTGACATATGGTCCATCTGAGGGTAATATTGAAGAGAGTGCTCATTTTCTGGGATAATCTGGATGATGTTTTGGATGGGGCGAATACGAGCTTCAGATATATTGTCTTGGGTGAAATAAATGGTTGGATAGGTGATCAAAAATGGGATGGTATAACAGGTGGCTTTGGGGTGTCGGGAGAAAATGAGAATGGTAGGAAGGTGATTGATTTCTGTGTGGAGAGAGGTATGTGTGTGTAATACTTTCTTTAAACACAAGAGTATTCATAAGTATACTAGAGTTGGTGAAGGTAGAGATGATATCGATGTGAAAAGTATGGATTGGTTTTGTGTTGGTGAAAAAGGAGATGTTGAAGTATGTATTGGATGTTAAATCAGTGAGGGGGTTAGGAATATGACTGTCGGATCATTATGTTGTTTTATGTAAAATTAAGTTATTGGAGGTTTGAATGGAGAGAAAAGTGATAAGGAAGGAAGTTGGTAAAATTAAGAGTGGGAAGTTAAGTGAATAAGGTAATAAGGATAAGTATTTAAGAGCGCTTGCAAGTAAATCAGTTGAATGTGAACAAATTGAAACTGAACAAATCTGGAAGCAAATGAAGGAAGCGGTTGTTAGAAGTACAAAAGAAGTATGTGGATGTGCTAAAGTAGGAAGTAGGAATGTTAACAGCGAGTGACAGAATGAAGAGGTGATGCAAGCGGTTAAAAGTAAATAAAAAGTGTTGTTGAATGTATTAAAAGCCAATGATGAAGTTTCAAAAGAAAGATGTTTGGAATTATATAAGGAGGAAAAAAGGAATACTAAAAGATGCATACGTAGGAGGATAAAAGTGGTAAATGAACAGTTTGGAAGGAGGATGAATGGGGACTTAATTAATATTCTAAATCCAATATTAAGGATTTTGGGATCCGATTTTAGCCCCCACCTAAAATGGACATGAAATTCTTAATTTTCAGACAATTTTGATTGAAAGCAAACCGCAGTAACAGCTTATTCGGTGTTTACCTGTGTCTATAATTGTTGTTTCTGGCGTTTTCACTGAACCTCATTTACATTTTTTCGTATCATCTTTCTACAATTTTTTCAAAATAATGATTTTCAATCCAGTTATATAGATATGTCTATTACGCACAAAACTGTAGAAGTAGTTTTTTGATTTTTGAAAAATTGTGCTCATCAATGTCGAATTTCAAAATCCACTTTTTTTTCAATTGCTGAGCACAATTTTTCAAAAATCAAAAACTACTTCTACAGTTTTGTGCGTAATAGACCCATCTATATATATTTCAAGTTTGAAGTCATTTCGAAAAAAATTATAGAAGATAATACGAAAAAATGTCCAAAAATTAGGTTCTGAAAAAATGAAAACGCCGGAACAATGACTATGGACACAGAAAAACACCCGAAATAGACGTTATAGAGGTTAAAAAAACTGCAGTTTGCTTTTTTTCCCATCAAAATTGCCTGAAAATTAAAAATTTTATGTCTATTTTAGGTGGGGCTAAAATGGGGTCCTAAAATCCCCAATATTGGATCTAGCCCTTACATGGGAATAGGAAGCTCTTCTGGAAGGAAGCGCGAAAGGTTAAGATTTAGAATAATGGGAATCTGCTTAGAATAATGAATAAGGATGGTGATTCGTAACTGATGAAAATGGATGTAAGGGGAGTGTGGATGGAACACTTCGAAAATCTGTATAACATTGGCAGTAATGAAGGGATGATAGTGGATGTGTGTGGGTTTGATGGTTCAAGAATAAATATGTAATTTGGGGATGAGGTCATTAGAAAGGAGGAGGTAATGGGTAAAGTGAGAAAGTTGAAGAATGGTAAATCTGAAGGTATAGATGAAATTACTGGTGAAATGATCAAGAACGGAGGCGAGATGGTGATTGATTGGATTTGGAAGTTTTGTAACAAAGCGTTTTTGGAGGATATAGTTCCGAGGTATTGGAGGAGAGCAGTAATAGTATCCTTATATGCGGGTAAAGGGGATAAGGGTAACTGTAGGAATTATAGGGAAATAAGTTTATTGAGTGTTGTAGGGAAGAAATATGCTGGTATTTTCTTCAAAAGAGTGAATCGAGTGACTGAAGGACTGATTGGTTAAGAACAAGATGTGCTTAGAAGTGGTAGATGATGTGTGGTTCAAATCTTTACATTGAAAAAATGATTGAGAACATGAGAGACAAGAAGAATAAATTGTATTTAGGCTTTATGGATTTGCAACAGGCGTATGATAGGATTAATAGAGAAGCCCTATGACAGGTGTTAGTGATAAATAGTGTAGGTGGAAGACTTCAGAATGAAATCAAAAGTATGTATGATGATATTGAAGCTTGTGTAAGAATAAATGGAGTCGAAAGGGATTGATTTAATATTAACAGCGGAGTGAGGCAGGGATGTGTTATGTCTCCTTGGTTATTCAATTTGTATATGGATGGGGTTATGAAAGAATTAGAGGTAGGGATGGCGGGGGATGGTGTTAGAATGATGGAGAATGGAAGAGAGTGGAGTGTGCTCTACCTATTATATGCGGATAATTGGGTTTTGTGTGGCAAATCTGAAGAGAGTTTGAGAGGATTGATAGAGAGATTTGGCAGGGTGCCTAAAAGAAAGGGTTTGAAAGTAAACGTAGATAAGAGTAAGGTTATGGTTGTGAGTGAGGGCAGTCCACGGCATGAAGTTATGTTAGATGGCGAGCAGTTGGAACAAGTGTCTGAGTTTAAATATTTAGGATATATGTTGGATGAAAAGTGAACGGATGATGCAGAGTATAGTAGGAAAGTTGTGAATGGTGGGAAAGCGGCTGGTGCAATTAAATCCTTGATGGATGTAAAGGGACTAATTCCTGAGCGCGCTAGGGTTTAACATGAAGGTATGTTGTTACCTGTGTTAATGTAGAGTAGTGAGACTATGGTCTGGAATAAGAGGTATAGATCTAAAAAACAATGTGTTCAAATGGACAATCTTAGAGGTGTCTTAGGTCTGAGAAGAGTTGATAAAATGAGGAATAAACATATTAGAGAGTTGTGTGATGTAAAGAAAGGGGTAAATGAGAGAATAAATTTAAGTATGTTGAGGTAGTTTGGTCATGTGCAAAGTATGAATGATAGTCAGTTGGTTAAGCGGATGAATAGTGGTGAGTGTGCTGGGAATCGACCGGCTGGGAAACAGAAAAAGTGGATTGAGTCAGTAAAGGAATGCCTGGAGGAGAGAAATGTGAGTTTGGCAAAGGCGAGAAGAAAGATGCGTAATAGGAGTGAATGGCGGGGTTTTAGGAAGGGGCATGGTTGTGGCACACCTGGGCCAAGGGATGAATCCTACACTGACGAGATGCCATAGCGAGGGTCCGTCTCGGTCCCGTGAAGCTCTAGGGTGAATTTTCTGACTACGACGAGTTCTCACTAAAAGATTTAAAGAGGGCGGTAAGGCTGGGGTTTCTTTTCGACTTGCGTCATATTCTTCTATTACTTTTCTGTTTCCAGTGCATGCTACGCACCTTACCCCCAGTCTTGGGGAGAGAAGGTGGGTGATGATATATATATATATATATATATATATATATATATATATATATTTATGTTATATATATATATATATATATATATATATATATATATATATATATATATATATATATATATATATTGCTCGATTTGGGAGGAACGGGCTGGAACGGCATTCCAGTACCTCTCAGGCTGGAAATCCACAAAATTTTAATAATAATAATAATAATAATAATAATAATAATAATAATAATAATAATAATAATAATAATAATAATAATAATAATAATAATAATAATAATAATAATAATAATAATAATAATAATAATAATAATAATAATAATAATAATAATAATAATAATAATAAAAAATATGAATGGAGAAACAAGTTTTACGAAGCACTGAGTTGAAACGATGCACAGAATGGTGCGCGCATACAAGGGCGGGTGTGTTACCTATACAGCCAAACACGATCAGTTCCACGTTGTCGTTGTTCCGGCCAGGAGTGTTTTATGTGCGCGTGCGTTTTCATTGTATTGGATATTTTCTGGAAATGGAAAAGGTAACATATTATTTTTCACGTAGCGTTGGTGATGTATAGTAAAAGACCTAGGCTCGATACAACTTGAGAAAAACGAAAACGTCCGACAAGTGCGTCTTTCCAGATTATTGGACACTTTCTCAAAAAAAAACATATTTGCATAAAGTATTCGTGGTTGTTAGCTGAAAATGAAAAATTAGGATGTAGTACGTGTAAAAATATTGGGATTTTAAGTGTTGATAAGAAAAAAGGAATGAATATTTCTAAATAATGGGAAATGGTGAGATAATTAGCTATGGCGACACGAAAGAGAAACAACAAACTTCTTTACGAAAGAAAATGTATGACCAAGAGGAAAGTGCTGCGCATAAAGCAGCAGAAATTGTCCTATCAGACAGTAGAAAAGAAATAATAAATAATTTTGAAACAGCGTTCTCATGAAAAGGAAGCTACTGAGAAGATATTCCGTATTGTATGTAAGGTTGTTAAAGAAAATCAGTCGTTTAACAATTTTGAAACAGAAATTGATTTACAGGGACTGAATAATCTTGATATGGTTCGCATTTTACACTCAGACATAGCATGTTCTAACATAAGTAAAGAAATGAAAAAAAACTTGTGAATGAATTATTTCAAAGTGACACAAAAATCGGATTGATAATTGATGAATCAACTTCTTTAAGTAACAAATCAAGTTTAATAGTGTACATTCGGTGTTCTTTACCACAAACTGGCATGGATGGTTACGTTAATGTATTCTTGGATTTAGTTGAATTGGAATATGTTACTGCGAAGGCCATATTTGACAGTTTAATTAAGTGTATTCACTCTCATGGAATAACCGACATGTTTTTAAGTAAAAACCTAATAAACTTAACATGTGACGATGCTGCTACTATGATTGGAAGAAAGAGTGATGTTGGAGCATTATTTAAGGAAAAAATCCCTTCTCTTCTTGTTTGGCGTAATTAAGTCAGTTTCAGGAGTTGCCAGGTTTAAATCCTTTATCGAT
Organism: Trachelipus rathkii; assembly: GCA_015478945.1. Classification (NCBI taxonomy): domain Eukaryota; kingdom Metazoa; phylum Arthropoda; class Malacostraca; order Isopoda; family Trachelipodidae; genus Trachelipus; species Trachelipus rathkii. The sequence continues at coordinate 35,023 of JABUQX010027294.1, read as the reverse complement.
AAACTTTGTGTGGTGTATCATGCTTCTCCAAAGAACAGCAGAGAGCTACGGAGCTGTGCAAGTTTATTGGAGACAGAAATTTTGAAGATTGGAAGAATTTTGAGCACTCGTTGGATTGCTTCAAGTTTAAGATCTGTGTCAGCTGTTTGGACGTCGTATGAACCTTTAGTTCAACACTTCAAAGATGCTTCGAACGATCAAATGAGAGACAAAACGGATAAAAATATGTTTAACGGCCTTCTGACAACAATCGCCGATACTAACTTTATACTAGACTTGGGTTTAATGGCTGATGCATTCCAGGAGCTTTCTGAGTTGAGCGAAGCTTTGCAGCATCGTAATGTTGGTTTAAGTTTTGCCAACGAGAAATTAAAATATCACCGTTGCTTTGTTTGAAAACAGTAAATCAGTTGCAGGTTCAACAATCCGTAGACAACTTGTCTTTTTTTTCAATGTTCCTCTTCACCAAAAAGAAGGTAGGAATGCCGGAAAACCCTTGGACCAAAACAATTTTATAGAGAACTTAAAAAGTCTATTGAAAAAAGACTCGAATGAAAAAGATCTTGCGCTTGCCGACCTGGTAAAAATTCCAGATATAAAAAATTGGCCGGATAGTGTCCCAATAACATATGTGGAAAATGAAATGAAGAGACTGGCTTTGAGGTTCAAACTTCATGAAAGGCATTTGGTTGCAGGCTTCCGAGAATATGTCCATTTTAGAGTTTTCTCCGAGAAACTTGCCCTATTGAAACTTGCCATTGAATCAATAGCAATTTCTTCAAGCGAATGTGAGAGAGGTTTTTCACAAATTAATCACATAGTGTCTTCTTTAAGAACGTCAATGAACATTTTCACTGCTTCGGGTCTGTAATTTTTGAGGATTAATGGCCAACCCCTTCGACAATTTAATCCATCAATATATATATTGACTTGTGGCGAATTTCTAGATATCTTTCAGCACTAGTAAACAGAGTGAAGAGAGAACAAGAAATGAGAAATACGACGATAACATAACGAAGTTGTGGAAGATTTTTTTTGGAAAAATCAATTGCATCAATAAAACTGTGCTGAAATTGTGAATATTTAAAAGTTTTTGAGAATTGAAACAAGGTGTTAATCCAATTTGTGTAATTTTTTCCGCAATCATAGGTAATTGTTTTAAGAATTTTATATTTCAAACCTATCCCCCCCCCCCCAATCACCGTTCCGTTACCTCTATTTCTACAGATCGAGCACTGTATATATATATATATATATATATATATATATATATATATATATATATATATATATATATATATATATATATATATATATATATATATATATTACCAACATACCAAAAAGTAGTTTATTATGGAATTAGGCTGTAGTGATGCAAAAGAGGATTAAAATGCAGAAAATGCACCATGTATCAATTTTCTTCAAATAAACCGTTTTAGGAATTGAGTCTGTGACCTGAATGAAATTATATATATATATATATATATATATATATATATAAAAAGATAAAATATATAAATATATATATATATATATATATATATATATATATATATATATATATATATATATATATATATATATAGAGAAGATTATATATATATATATATATATATATATATATATATATATATATATATATATAGAATATATATATATATATATATATATATATATATATATATATATATATATATATTATATATATATATATATATCTTATTTATTATTTATCATCTCCCAGGTAGGGTTTTCGCATTGTCAGTTGAACCAGCATCTTCTTCCTTATGGCCCCGAAACTCTTGATCCTAGAGCACTCCAGGAAACTATTTCTCGGCACAATGGTTTCCGACGCTAGTCTAGCCAGTAGAACTATCATCTTCTTCCAGTAGGCCTCAAAACTCGTTCTCCCAGAGCTCTCCTGAAGAGGATCGTGCTTCTAGGAGCATAAGATTGCAACGCTGGTCCAAGAGTAATGTACTAAGCAAAAGGAAAGGACTGGGTCGCCAGCCCTGTCACCCTATTACCATGTGAAGAAAATCTTCATTTGTCTTGACATCGACGAAACATCCAATCTTCTATGATGAACACAAATCATTTCCCTTATATGAGTATATATATATATAGTGATATATATATATATATATATATATATATATATATATATACTATATATATATATATATATATATATATATATATATATATATACTTACCACTTACAATTGCTCCCAGGAAGGGTCAAGACCTTATCAACACTCTTCTGAATCTTCCTCTATCTTCCAAGACTTCATCGTCCCTCAGCTCCTGCATCGACGGCATTCCATGCCTTCTCGATGAGTCCTCCACCGAGCTCTCCATCTCTTCCTAGGTCTTCCTATTGGTCTTCGTTCCCTCCGATCTCCACTCTCATCTCTTCTTGGCCACTCTCCCCTCTTGCATCCTCTCCAAGTGTCCCCAACACTTCAATCTGGCTGCATCCATCTTATTCAATATAGCCTTCACTCTAACATCCTCTCTTATTCTTTCGATTCTCTGTCTGTCTCCTCTAGAATTTCCCATTATAGCTCTCAAAACGTACATCTCCGCCGACTGCATTCAACTATCCTCTCTTGTGGTCGTTCTCCATGTCTCTGCCCCATATAGTAAAATCGGTGTTAACACATCTTCAAATATCACCCTTTTCACCTCCACACTCATTTGTTTATCATTTTAATATGTTATACACTGCTCTTACAGCTCCCTCATACTGAGCTATCATACTTGTGATCTTTTGTACATTTCCTCCCTCTCTTCCAAATACTCCACCCAAATACATTTCTCCACCATCTTTATTTCTCTCCTTCACCTCTATTTTTGGTTCTCTCCCTCTTTCTTTTCTACTGACCACCATGATTTTCATCTTTTTTGCGTTCGGTCAAACCAGCCTCTCTAAGCCTATTCTCAAAACGTATCACAACCTCTCTCAACCTGTCTCCATCTTCGCTCCAGCACGCCAAGTCATTCTTAGTAGTAGGGCCTCTAGTTCAGCGATTCCCAAGGTCAAGACGCTGTATAAAATACCTTTCACTTTTCCTGCGTATATATATATATACATATATATATATATATATATATATATATATATATTATGGTTAGGCTTATTATTACATATTATTATTATTATTATTATTATATTATTATTATATTATTATTATTATTATTATATATAATTAAAATTATTATATTACTGTTCCTTATTGTTTGAAAATTATAATATATATATATATATATATATTATTATTATTATTATTATTATTATATTATATATATATATATATATATTATTATTATATATTATTATTATTATTATTATTATTATTATTATTATTATTATTATTATTATTATTATTATTATTATTATTATTATTATTATTATTATTTTTATTATTATTATTATTATATTATATATATATTACATATTATTATTATTATATTATTATTATTATTATTATTAATATTATTATTATTATTATTATATGGTTTATTATATGTGGAAGAATTAATGTTTGTATTAAGTATAGTAGATTGCTGAGCTTTAGTTCTAGTATGCCCCTTGGATGGAGGCGCTGCCCCCTTAAAATTTGAAATGTTCTTAAAAGGTTGAAATTTGGAGAAGGGATAGAGGAGGACTGAGTAAGTAGGATTCGGATCCGGATTCGGGTCCGGATCCGGCACCGGTGCTGGCTCTGGTGCGATGCTGGGTTGGTAAATATTTGTATAATAATACAATATTGGTGTCTTTATATATGTTATTGGATCCGTAGATCTCGAATATGATGGTTTCAAGGTCGTAAAGGGTGTCTGGGGATCCCCCGATGAAATGGACGGAATGCATATAATAGGAAGGCTGAAATTTGAAACGCACATAGAAGAAGGAGAAAGGAGGGTGAACCTGATGAGTTGCAGTTGGCAACGGCACCGGTGCTGGCTTCGGTGCGATGCTGAGTTAGTAAATATTTGTATAATAATACAATATAGGTCTCAAAATATGTTTATTAGAATGTAGATCTCGAATATGATGGTTTGAGGACCCCTGTGAGAAGGGTTCCGTCTGCCTGCTTGCCCGCCCCGGCGCGAAACCGGCGCGATCCGGCGCGAAATCATCGCGAGAACGAAACGTGTTCTATTTTTAGCTTAGCGAGTGAAATTTTATATTTTTATCAAAAAATGTCACTAAATCCGTAAATCAAACCACCTTCCCTACCCTCCCCACCCCACCCGTGATCTATTGATCTATTAATTCAAGTCATATTTTGTATAACATAACAAAAACTTTTATTTATTTTATTTTTATTTGCTTTAAACATTTTGTTTTGACTAAAATTTTTATGCTTCGCATGTTTATAACATAAAAAATTTGCGTTTTTACATACCCTAAAGCAGTAAATCAGTAAATCAAACCACCTTGCCCCCTCCCCCCCGCGATCTATTGATCAAAGTCATATTTTTTTATCAAAATTGTTATGTTTTAATACCCTAAAGCAGTAAATCAGTAAATCAGTAAATCAAACTGCCCTCCCCACCACCCTCCTGCCCATCCAAAATCTATTGATCTATTGACTCAAGTCATATTTTTTACAAAAATTGTTATGTTTTACATACCCTAAAGCAGTAAATCAGTAAATCAGTAAATCAAACTGCCCTCCCCACCACCTAATACCCATCGTGATCATTGATCTATGATCAAATCTTTTTTTCTTTAGTATAAATAAGTTCTTTGGATAAAAGCGGGAAAAGAAAACAAGTTTTTTATTTTAAAGCATTATAACATAATTGAATCTAAATAGAGTCTTATTACGATATCTTTTAACATGAAAGTATATTACAAGTTTATTAAAAGAGACTATTTAAAAAACATATGATGAAATAAATACAGTATACACCGCATAAATTATAACTGACTTGCTGTACGAAAACATAAGGTCTTAACATATTGAACATTATTATATTTTAAAAAATATGTTACATAATGATTAATAAACATAAAATCTAAATGCAGAGAGTCAAGGAAATATACAGCATTATTTTTATTCTTATACACAGTTATCCAGTGTCCATTGTTCGAAACATTCCGAGGAGAAGTGTTGAAGATAAGTCCAGAATCGGTTTTCAATTTCACAGAGCTGAGTTCATTACAGGCGAATACACCTAAAAATCTTCTTTCGTTTCAAAAGACATTTAATATTTCTTCATCCATCTTTAATAATTCAAGATTATATTTCTTACTCTGTCAATCTCGATGATTTGAGGATGTTCCAAATACACCAGAACTGAGCTTAGGGATTTGTCCAAATTTGAGATTCAGCCCTAATGTTCCTTTTCTTACGATATGGAGATGATAAGCATTACAAGCTAAAATATCTGCAGTGAACGATCGTGAAGGCGTATAGCAGACTGTTTTCAGCCAAGTCTTTGAAGATCATACAGCAGTACCGTTATCACTGCAAGATACAGTATTGCGTAAATAAATCCGTAAAAAGGCTCGGCACGAACATTGAGAATGTGAGCCTTCGTGTATCATCTCATAATCGCGACCGTATGGTTGACCATTCACGTGCAGTCCGAAATGAGTAAATTTAAATGCAGACTTCCCATAGTTTCCAGAATAAACCTTGTGCTCTACAATTCATGTTATTACTTTCTGAGGTAAGCTACCATTGACGATGTTAAGTATATTAATACCCGATAATCCTTGGGTAAAGTTAAAAATTTTAGTCTCAATTCTCTTGATTGGATATTTGCTGTATCGGTCAAAAGAGATTTCTCGATTTCCATATGTTTAATGGGAGATAATTTCACTTTAAGTACATAAAAGAATAAGCATCCAGTAATTGCAAAATAGCGTTTTGCGAGCTGGATAGTGTGGCTGCGGCATTGCTTTGAACATTAAGCGCAAATTGAGGTGTAGATCTAGTTAACCTGATACGGATGTCCACGGATAGTATAATAAGTCTTTCCTTTGAGAATATATTGCCGTTTACACGGTCGTAATATTCGTACGTGTTATTTTTAGATTTAGCTGCGTTGTCCCTATATTTCTCTACATCTTTTAAATTGTTAATATCCACATGATTGACGGTCATAACTCCTCGCATCCTTAGAATAATCTTAGTAAAGTTTCAATATAACTTCGATAAGGGTAACTTGCAGCTGATGCTCCTAGAGATGTTTAATATAAAAATGCTTCAAGTTGATTAAAAACATGTAATACAGAAATTTAGTCTCGGTGCGACACTAACGGATCGGTGCCTGTGGAGATCTGAACCATCTTCATTTACTAACTTAGTCTTCAGATATAAAAACACATTCGAAGGGTCAAGATATTGGTCAGAAGTGCCTGAGATATTGAATTCAAGAAGTATATCCGTATTTGTGATTGCGTGAACTGGGTTAATACTAATAAAAATGGATTCACTTACACTGATCTGCTGTAGCGTCAGCAAAAAGAGCGTCCAATTCACTCTCTAAACAGTCTGGCTAGAAGGGATGCGAGGAAATGCATTCTTGCTGGTACAATCGCTTGACGTATAATGACGAGAGATATGTTTAAGCATTTCTTATATACGAAATAGTTGCATGCTATTATTACTTGTGTAAAAAAGTTACACCACTTATCACTGTTATAGAGAGCAAAACACATCCAAATATACCTTTTTCTTTAGTGGTCCTTTTCTATTCCTCTTACAGGTTTTTAACGGCGACCTACACCTTGACCAGTCACTTGCGTTCGCATTTTCGTTTAACATCGTCTATCATTTCATCTGAAGCCTTGGCTAATCGACGTATTACAGCCGTACGAGGATCGACATCACCCATAATATCCTGGATAGTGTCTATACCCGTCCTAGCCGCTTTTTTAGCGATGTATTTTAACCTCCTGATTTAAACAAAGGGATATCACGACGAACAACGAAGCAAAAAAATTACACTTAAACCATTATCCACTCTTGCATTCTAACCCTGAAGACTCTTTCTCTTTCCATTATTATTATTATTTAACGGAGCTTCCTTCTTACGTGTACTTTACACACTGCTTCCCCAACTGTGAATGAGTATGGATTACCTTCAACGTCTCTTATATAAATACGAATCGAGCCTTCAGTTGGCGTCTTAACTCAACGGCAAGTAGTGAATATAGGAAATGTTCATATCAACTCTGCAGTCTTTAGGAAAATGAACTTCTCTTAACAAGGAGGCTTTAGTATTCCCTACATACTGATGGTCTATAATACCTGTATAAACATAGGCCATACCAGGATCTTGTAACAACTCGACAGGATCACATACGAAATGTAATGAATTAGCAAAAAGTTGTTTTGAAGATGCCATATAATACGTCAATAGTAGGGAGTAAGAAAAATAGAAGACGTATAAAAATGCTACGATTGTGGTTATGGTTCACCTCCTCTTCGGAAGGATTATCTGTAAGACGAACTCACTTACGCCACCATACATAGGGATCAAACTGGAAAATGTTTAAATCGTGTAAATTTACACCACGCCAAGATCTTAAAAAAGACGCCAGTTCCATTACCTCCCCCATGGGTTTATTAGTGCGAAATATCAGATCTTGACATATTCGACTTCCTATGAATCTGTTATTAAAGTGTCTAAGTATGTCCAAGAGAGACTTGTATAACCCTCGTTTTATAGTAAACCTTTCAATGTAATATTGGATACCATTACGTTACTGTATATGTAAATAATCTTTTATACTTCAAAGTGTTTTTTTTACAAAATCAACGCTTCTATAAATTATGAATGCACCTCTGGTAAGGGTTGCATTCTCTATACTGGCATCAAGAATTATTTCACTTAATCCTGCTTCAAACATTTCTCGTTCGAGAATTATAGGGTTCAATATTTCTGTATTAAAGTCTGATTTTTTATTTTCAGGATGCAGATCCATAGATGCCGAGGAAAGGAGCGTTAAATAGAAATGATCATCGGTAGTCATGATTATTGTTTCTCAATTTCGTAGGTACTTATTTACGAGTTAGACTTTTTTTTATACTACTGGAGCTTCTTTCGTATATGTACTTTACACACGGCTGTTCCTTCTGTGAATGGATAAGGGTTCCCTTCGACGTCTCTTAAATACACTCTCATGGTTCTAAATTGGGCATTATTTAAAGGTATATAGTGTACACTAGGAAAACTTATAACTGTTATCTTTAAGAAAATGTATCACTCTTAGTAACTGAGCCTTAGTGTTTCAAACATACTGGGGTTCTACAATATCGCTGTAAACATACGCTACACCTTGGTCATGTAACCTCTTTGAAGGGTCGCATACAAAATGTAATGAATCATCGGTGTTGCTTTTTGCTACAAGTCTATCTAAATACTCTTCCATCATAGGAATATAACGTATTAATTCATCTAGAGGCGCTTTGATATCGTTAATTCTCAATATTGTGTCATCACGTAAGTAATTACATTTACGAAACCAATCTGAAGTATGGAAAATAAATAAACTTCTATCTTTCAGGTTTTCTTGAACTTGAGACTTTAAAGTGATTAACACGTTGTCTTCGTTGAATGTTTTATTAACAAGAAATACTAAATCTTTATATATACAGCTTGATCCAAATTATTAATAATTAATAGTAATAATCTTTGTCTGCATGCTTGACGATCATCATATCTGTTTTAATTTTTAATACGTTTTTAACATTCTCTACACTTCTAAATATTACAAACGCTGTATGTGAATCAGGCATATTCTCGATACGCGCATCCAATATCATTTCGCATAACCCTACTTCATACGTTTCTCTTTCGAGCTTTATGGGGTTCAATAACTCTGTAGTAAAGTCTGATATTTTACTTTCAGGATGTAGGTTCATAGAAGCCGATGACGGCAACGTTAAATAGAAATGATCTTCACTCCCCATGTTCACAATGTAAACTGATCAATGTTTTTTAATTTCACTAGCATTTATATAACTATTATACTTCATAGGGTAACCCACCCATTTGACAAGATACTGTTTATTTTTACCTTTTCTTTTAGACCCTAATATTTTTTTCTATTTTATATTCGTGACTCTTAGGATCAAACCATATTTTCTGTATTTCTTGTTTATAGAACCCTCCTTTTATTTTTTCACCATCTAAATCCTCAAGATAGTATAATTTTAACCTGTCTCTCGGGAATTCTCTGATGGTATCTACTTTAAAACTTCTCTCGACCATCTCGCTTCGTACCCTTTTCTGAAATTTTCATCAGTCCTAGACACCCTCACATAATCTCCTACTTTAACACCTGTGTCATCTTTTATTTTGCTCACTGTGTTACTAGGTACAGAAGGTTTTGCCTTCACCATCTCTACAGGGGTATTCTTAAGTGTTCTATGATAAGACCTATTATATGAGTAAGCCAGGTCTTGTAGTATATCGAAATATTTAAATGTATTCATTTTCGTGAAATACCTATGCATTTTTTCTTTTATAGTTCTTTGTACTCTTTCAACTATTGCAGCTTTATTAACTGAAAATGTGTTGTAGTACCCTATGTCATACTCTGTAATTATTTATTGAAACTCTTTGCCTAAAATTTCTGTACCTTTATCTGTCCACATCATTTGAGGATATCTGCCATCTTCATTTATAATTTCTCGGACCGCTGCAGCAACAGTCTTTGACTTTTTATCTTTTAAAACCTTTAACCAGAAGTATCTCGAATATACATCTATCACAAAAAGAATGTACTGATACCCCTCAATAAGATTTATATTTTATCATGTCTGTTCAAAGTCCTAACTGGCCAGACATTAATCTAAATGGACGCTATGCATTTTCCCGTTGTCGGAATTTCTTCGTATAGGTTATGAAGCGTGAAAGCATCCTCCCTCTTCTAAATATTTTTTCAATTCTTTTTATTAATTTGAGGAAGCTTTGAAATGCCGAACCTTGAAAAACCACCCGTAAACTGTATGGTTGTTTCACATCAAAGTAATATTTATCGACCGCCTCCTTAGCCTCCATGGCTCACAATGACACTAACAATAAAAAACATATTCATTTATACTGAAAGGTGATATAGAAACCGAATGTCTTTATGAAATATTTAATTTTTAATTTCAAAATAATATTAAAACCTTATACCTACATGAACTATTTTAAATTACAAACAGAACAACATAAAAAACATAGCAAATGTATACAGAGAGATAACATAGTTTATATACATTATTTTAAATTACAAACAATCAACCATATAAAAAAGTACAATAAATAAATTAATAAGGAACTAAATATAATTTGGTCCAAATGATGTTTTTTTTTCTTATTCTACCTCTAAATGAACGTGATGTGTTTCTACTTATCATCTTTAATCTGTCCGACGCAAAAGAAGTACCAGAGGGACTCGCTTCTGGTCTAGGAGACAATGGAATATTATCCAAATCTGCCAATCTTTGTTTTTTTCTGAATTAAAGTTCTCAGAAAATTAATAGTCTGAAGTTCATGTTTGATCCTGCTCCAGCCTGTTACAGGATCCTTCTTCCAATCATGCGAAAGATCGGATATCAGGTCAACAATATTCGAACCATCGATTGTTTCTCCGTCAATAATGATTTGACGGATATCGTTCCATGAAATCTGGTCTTTTAAAATATTATATAAAGCTAAACCAGTTTTTTTTACCTCTCATTGGCAAACTTTCCTCCAGTACATGTTTAAAATTATCTTCTCTTTTCACTTCAATCTTAGGATCTAATGCTAGAGCTGAATCTTCCATAGGTGAATTATCTAATAAAGCTTTTAGATCTACTAATTTTTGTATAGCGTTTTGATATAGGATTCTTTTTTCATGAATGTTAACATCAGAGTTTAATATTCGATACAATTCTTTCTCGTAATTATTTATCTGTTCAACTTGCGGATCATATAAACTCAAAGGTTGCTGCTGTTGGAACAACTGCTGATAATGGTAATACATGGATTGCTGCATCTGATGGTTTCATTGATGTTGTAACTGTTGTTGTTGTTGTTGTTGCTGTTGCTGCTGCTGCTGCTGTTGTTGTTGTTGTTGTTGTTGTTGTTGTTGTTGTTGTTGTTGTTGTTGTTGTTTGTTGTTTTGTTGTTAAAATTTATCCTGTATTATATATATTTCATCTTCTCATAATCGCTGTAGGGTAAAACCACTACCTTCTTCATTATTGAGCAAGCCACTTGGATATCAAAAGGGCAATGAAGGAAAAGAGTAAAGGTAGAAACACACCTCCACCTTTTTGTAACAGCTTCTTTTTATTTCTAAGTTTTCTTACGTTACCAGCAAGTGTTTTAATGATGTTTCTATGGCGGAGCCACTTTTCCTTCTGAGGTTTGTTTAAAGGAACATTTACCTTTATAAGATTTAGACATACTTCAACTATACATTGAACAAATTTTTTATCTTCACAGATCAGCTTACGTTTTTCAGAAGGTTTCAGGTTTTTAAATTTTCTCATAAGAGGAAATAATTTGCTACTAGAGTACTCATTATTCAGGTATGTATACCGTCTCAGCCTCGTTAGGCAAAATATTTACACGCAGCAACACTCTGTGCGTGTTCTTAGGGTGAAGATCGCAGAGTAAATAACCGTGAGGTAAATAAGTAACTTCTTTATATACTTTTAGGAACTCTTTACGTTGAGTAGGGAACATTTGTGTGGCCACAACATTGACTTGACTCATATCTCTTCTTTGCCCGAACAAGATTAAATACTGTGTGTTTAAAGACACATCACGCATATACTTATTCTGGTTAAATAAATTCTGAGTTATAAGAAATACAGTGATGTTTAAATGATGAGAGTAAACTGTAAAAGTTTTGCTAATATCCTCATTTCATAATGACAATTCATCTCAGGATTATATTTATAGACATGATAAACATGAAGAGCATATTATAATATACAATACCTTTCGATGATTGGATACTCTATATACATTCTTTCTGAGTAACACATGTAACACCATATGATTATTAAACAGGCTTATGTTACGAAATCTCGACCCTCTTTTAAATATTTATAACCAGAATGATTTCCGCATCCTGGGACCAGAGACAAGGCACGTAGCAGGAGCACGGAACATAAAATATACCTCATCCATACCTACACACCAAAAATATTAAGAATAATAAAACGTTATGTAAGTTATGTATATTAAAATGCTTTAAAATAAAAAAAAAACTTGTTTTCTTTTTCCGCTTTTACCCACAAAGAACTTATTTATACTAAGAAAAAGAGACTTGAATCAATAGATCAATAATCAATAGATCAAATAGATCATGAAGAGCGGGAGTAGGCAGGGTGGTGTAATGAGGGCAGTTGAATTACTGATTTACTGCCTTATGGTATGTAAAATATAACAATTTTAATAAAAATTATGACTTGAGTCAATGATCAATAGATCAATAGATCCATGCGATGGGAAGGAGGGGTGCGTGGGGAGGCAGTTGCGTTACCGATTCTAACTGCATTGGACT
>JABUQX010027294.1:0-12500 GCA_015478945.1 Trachelipus rathkii | reverse complement strand
TAGTATATATATAATCTTAATTATATTAGTCAAGTATAGTAATATAATTTACTATCTATATATTAGTACTATAATATATATATATATATATTAATATAATATAATATATATATAAATAATATATATAGCCAGATTATTATATAGTACTAATATATAAATATATCATATATATATAGTAATATATATATAGATATATATATAGTATAGATAGTATATATATATATAATAGTATAATATATAATATATATATATATAAATATTTATAGATATTATATATATTATAATATAATATAATATATTATATTATATATTAATATATATATATATATATATAAATATTATTATATAAATATATATATATAGTATATATATATATACTAGCTAACCTATATATATATATAAATATATTATATCATGTAATATATAATATACCTAATCACATATTATAGTATAGATACTATAATATATAATATTGAAGTATGATATAACTATATAATATTATATATATAGTTCATATATTCAGAATATCATATATATTAATAGCTATATATATATACTAAATATAAATATTATATAGATATATATAATATATATATATATATATATATATATATACTATGATAATATTAATAATTATATATATATATATAATATATATATAATATCACTAATATATATAGTAATATATATATCATATATATATATAAATAATATAGATATATATATATATAGTATAATTATGATATATTATATATTATATATAATTATATATATATATTATTACACTATATATATATTTTTATTATAATATATATAATTCTTATCTTATATATATATATATTAATATATTTACTACCTATTATAACTCACCTCCCATTATTTTAACATAGTGATACTACCCTATTTATTAAGTCACCATTATAAGTGGATATTGCTATTATAAGTATTATTATTATATATTATATATATTATCACCCCGTAGATATACCCAGCAAAACAGACCTTCACTAATAGTACAACCCCACTCACTATCATCAATCATCTTATACAACTCTTAAGATGGCATCATCGGTGATTCCCGATATAGAACTAATTTTTCGTGTTGATCATTATATATATATATCATATTATATATATTATATTATTATATTACTTATTAGCATCGGCCTCTTCTACTCATCAGCTATGTATATTATAATAATACTATTACATATCTGAGTCTATTTATATAATACTCACGTACATACCACCTAGTTAATATTATTATATTAATATATACAATTTATTATTACTTAATAATATACTTATACCTCATCATATTATCCTTTATACTACACACACACACACAACACAACACACACACACACAACACTATTATAATCTCTACATACTTATAATAATTATATACTAAATATTTAATATCCTCCTATAGTATTATACGATAATATTACTCTTCCAGCACCCCTTAATTCACTGATATACACGTATAATACCACTCCTACTATATTAATATTTACTATTTAACTATACTTCTTTCACTAGGTTAGTGCTCGATTAATATATATACGTAACTAGTATAAATATATCCTACTGTACCACTAATTATACTATACCAGCTTAATTTATAACTATATACAGTTAGCTTAGTATGTTTATATTACTGATCCTAGTGATACTACACCCCTATATATATATATATAACATATATATATATTTATATTCTGTACTACTTAGACTAATTAGTAGTATATCACTCATATCCCATTCTACCCTGACTAGAATATAGCCGTCATATACCTTACCTCACTACTTCCTCATCCTATAATACCCTTATTTAGAATATATGAATATACAATAACTATTCCTTTCGTTTACTAGCTTCTACTATATTCAGTTAATCATTCAATTTACTTCACTTTTTATTATGATGTATATTTTATATTACTTATCACTATTATTTGATACCATATAAAGTATATATATATATATTAGTTAATCACTCATATCAACCTTATTATATATATATATATTACCTGATATTTTGTATCTTTTAGATTAATCATATAATATATATACTCCGCTAAGTCTTTATATAAATATTTTATTTCTATTTATTCAATATACATTCACTATATATATATATATATATATTTAATATATATTTATTATATTATATACTATTATATTATTAAAAATATTATATATATATATATATCTATATATAAAATAATTATATTAATTATATATTATATTTTAATTAATAAATATTTATTTATACTATTTTATATATATAATCTTATATTTATTTTACTTATCCTTTCCTCTTCATAGGTATATTATCTACTTAGGATATATATATTATAGTGTGTCCTAGAATTATCTGGACAATCTTCTCATAGTATAAATATATTAATATATATAAATATTATATATTATATAATCATAAATATTCATCTTATTAGATATTACCCTTATATTGTATAATAGATCTTCGTAGGTCATATCACTCTCTATGTCATTATTCTTGTTATTATTCTTATTATTATTCCCTTACTTTTAATATTATATATTCTACTATATCATCTCTAATATTCCGATAAGTTAATCTCTAATATAATTTATATCTTTAATTTATTTATATTTCATAGTTCTTATACGTATAATAGTATTATGATCTGTATATTGATATATCTCTATATCCTTTTTACTAGATAATAATATTAATGTTTTACGGTATTATTTAGTATAGGTATATATATATATATATATAATATATATATAATATATATATTATATATAATATATATATATAATATATATATATATATAATATTATGGTTCGTAAATATATAGTGTTATATCATATGTACATTTATATTTATTAGTCTATATATATATATATATACCTATTATTTATGGTAGATATATTCTATACTTATCTGATGTCATTATATATATGATATTATAGTATATCGCATATACTATTTATATATTATATATAATTATATATTATTTAATTATAATATGGGCTATATATATGTGTATATATATGTACGCTAATTATAGATTTATAGTAGTATACTATAGTATGAATCTCCGTAGACAGAATGAGCATCGTAGCACCCTTTCTCCTGATCATGAAGGAATAGAGTAATAGCGAAACTTGGAATAATAATCTATTATGTGTTCAGCTCGGAAACAGTGTAATATTCACAGTCTCTAGGCATGTACTAACTAGAGGGAAGTACGCCCCGAGAGTCGATCGTAATATTGCGCTACGCCCCATGTTGCGGATCGAAGCAGACAAAGATAGCCTAAAAGGGACATTGAGTCCAGGTGTACCCTGACCGACCGGCGAACGTATGGTTGTGTTCATTATTATTATTATATATTATAGATTAGATCGTGAAAATATTCCCATAGAGTCAATTTTTGACCTTAGCGTCCAAGAGTTGACTCCTCCGAATAGAGGCAGCCACTTCTGACGTGTTTTTAACACCCTTCTGCATTACCGTTCTGCGCCCTCTGCCTCTGCGCCTCCGCGCGTTCGAGCAATTCCCGGTTCAGTCTCCTTCAGAGACTTTCTGCAGCGACCCGCGTTCGGCTTTGTTCCCCCTTAAGAGCTTGTTGCGACAGCACAGCAGCGCTTCCGACTCCGATCGACTTCTCTCCTATGAAAATTGCTTGACCACGATCTCCGACTCCCTGTATATATATAAATATATATAGGTGAAATATTCTATACCGCCCCGGCTCGCCATGCCGTAGGCTCCGAATTAGTATATCCTTACTTATGGGTAGAGTTATCGTCAGCGCCTAAAATTTGTTACGGGGTATATGGTGACTACCTCAGTGTATATCAGAGGTTTGATGTCCCATGGTCCCCCGAATGGGTGACCTACTCTCTCCATTAAAAAATTAAATTGATCGATACTAGTCCTGACCAATACCTGTGTGTCGTGGGAGATTCAGGAGTTCAATTTCTTATAGAAAGATCCGGCCGGAGCTTTTTGAAAAGGCTGATCTGCGAGCCGTGCGGTGCTACTTAATAAACATTCGTGATGTTAACAACAATATTGGTGTCTTTATATAGATTATTGGGTCTGTAGATTTCGAAAAAATGGTAGAACAATCAAAAGAAATAAAGATAGAATAAATAAATTAAATAAATAAATCAAATACAAAAATAAAATTATAAATTGTTTATAACTTACAAATTACGTTTTTACATAAACTCTAAAATCGAGATAAGCAGTAGAAACCAATTACCCACCATCCCAACCAGCCATTCCGCCAACCCTCTGCTCCACTTGTAATCTAATTTTAGATCTATTGATCTATGATTTATTGATCTATCTGATCTATGTGATCTATCTGATTCTAGTCATACCTTTTAGCTAAAAATTGTAATCGTCTTTACCTCATACCCTAATCAGTAGATATCAGTTAAATACATTTAAATCTAACCACCATCCAGCCACCCTCCTCCTCCTGCCACCCTCCTGGCCATCCATGACTATTCACTCTTTATCTATTAGATCTCAATCACATTTTCGATATCGATTGATATTAAACTATACATAAAATCAATCTTTAATACACAATACTATATCATATATATTTGCTATCGCTAACTAAAGTCTCCACATTAATAAACTTACTTAGCTATCATCGAAACGTATGAAATATTACATACACAAACGACAAAACCTAACACATCTTAAAATGCATAAAAAATGTAACGTTAACAACATTCACACTTAACAACCATAGTAAATAATTAACATTAACATCAAACAACGGTATCACACTTCTGTCAAGCATGTCTCAACATAACAATGTTAATTTTACACTAACATGTTAATTTAATCAAACATAACAAAACCTTGTGTAATTATCACACAGACCAGCGAAAAATGTTAACGTTAACAAGGTTTCACACTTAATAAAGTTCAATCATAGCATTACCATAAACTAAGATTTATAATGTACAAAGACACAACCGACACAATCTTGTATTACCCGAATAACTAGTGCTAACATTAACAAAGATCACACTTACACCATATAAGTAACTAAGACAGATGCGTCAAAGCGTAACCTATCATACTTATCAAACATTAGTTTTATCCAACTATTATCAATGTAATTTACTCTTCAACATTAGTAATTACTTTAACAAAAAATTTAGCAGTACCTTGCCTAACCAATATACCTAACGGAAAGACATAAGCAAAGTCACAAAGCTTTACCCTCTGTAAACTAAACTAGAACATAATATACTTACATCACTACAACAATGCAGACGAAATAGACAGCATCATTAACAACTTAGTAACTAAGCGAACCTACGAGGGCAAGTAAACAAGTTTTCATTTTAAATCAATTAATTTCAATAAAGGAAGTTATAATTACATTAAAAAAACATATAAAAATCATAAAAAAAAACTTAAGTATTTAATATAATAATTGCATCTAATTCAGCGAGAACATAGAATTCTAAGTTGGTGTAAGTTTTCTTTACTATATCTCTCTAATAGAACAACACCTTTGAAAGGATGTAAGTTATAATCCTTCTATCAGCACTAAACCATTTTGCAGCATATTTTGATTCAGCAGCACTCATTTCTTCTATACAAAGAGAGAAGTGTAAATTCACCAAGCTAATGTTATTAAAAGCATTTTCGATATACTGCTATTATACGGCGAAACTATATGTTTCGGTGTAAAATTCATAGATTATCACCACTTGCTAATAGAGAGGCTATTAAGTCTCAAGTATGTCAACAGTCTTAGAGAGCGATGTTTAATTCGTTTGATTTTAATTGTCAATGCGAATATTTCACGATGTTCGAACTGTGAAACCTAGACACGTATTGTCTGAAAGTTACACACAATCGAAGAGTTTCAGTAGTGCGTACATCCAGCGGTTTTAAATCGTCACACGACGAAACACATATCGTCTATTCATTTAGAACCTCTCACGTTATCTTTGCCATAGAATTTACCGCTAGTCGCTTATATCAGATGATCTACAATTTATCCTCAATCCACTCCTCGGCAATATTCATAATCTTGATGAACTTCTTCCAACAGCAATAGAATAAGGGTCTATTATTTACACCTCTGGATGAATACAAGCAATGTATCGGTATCCATCTGTTAGCGATAAAATAAATCACACTCGTGAGATATTCTCACCGAAAGTCATAAGACTGTGAAGATCATCAAAGACAGGTTGTAGAATCAGGACGATTGCCGCATCGTACTCAGTCCAGTGAGAAACTGTCACTTAGCCTGACGGAAATCGTATGCGTAAACAACCCTTCAATGTAATGAGATTCTTTCTTCTAACCAATCAGGTAGAAAAGAGTAACAATAATACGACGCACTTAACGAAAAACCATATCAGTAAAAAGTGTAGAATCTCGTTACGACAACAACAGACATACAACTAACAAACACGAACAACAACAACAACAACAATAACAACACAACAACATCAACATACATACAACAATAACAAGTACAAAATAACATCTATAATGTATACAACCAACGGTAATATATTGCTAACGTAACTTTGTTTTCACATTAAGCCTACATAGCATTACCAGAACTAAGGAATATAATGTACAAGGACAAACCTAACAACACACCTTACGCAGGAATAAGACGACTAACATTAACTAGAAGTCCATACAACTAAACAGTAAGAATACTCTAGCACAACTACAAAACGTTTAACCTATTCACACTTTTCAGTCAATATCGCTCATCATCTATATGTAATTTTACATTGATCACTACTGATTTATGCCGCATTAGAGTATCATCTCGGAATAAAATTATAGCACCAAAATAGAGTCTTATAACCTAACATCGAATAATATGTCTAAACATTACAAGTTTCCCATTAATAATATGCTCTAGAGCTATAGCATCATATGAACTAAGAAAATAATGTTAAACGACGAATCAAACACAACTTAAGCACGAATTCTAGTTTTTTTGCTCTTTTTTTTTTTAGTTGTGTGTTAATACTGTTAACTATTAACAAAGTCCACATTAACACTGTTAAAAGTAACTAAACATGTCTATACAAAACTTGAACCTTGTGTATCATACTGTTTTCACAGAGCATATCCTAACATATTAACGTTAATTTTAACATTTGACACAGTATAATAATTTAACAAGGAATTAATCAGAAGAAAAGTATACCTATCTTACACTCCAATAAAAACTGTAACAAACAAATTTATTCTCAAACATAAACCACAAAAATAAGTTTCTGTTTATACAAACATCGAATATGCTACGTACAACGTTTACATATAATAAAGCTATACATAAATATACCTGTAACTAAATAATATGTTACAACCGACAAACCTAACCACACACACCTACTTATAGGCATTGTGCGGGCCTTTACCCCTCCATTCGGAGGGGAAACCCGAAACTTACCACCCCTCAGGTTCCTTATGGTGATCCCCCATCTCAAAAGGTTTCACCACCCTTTCATAGGGCTCACCTCCTTCTGGTTTTCCTCGAGGGTAATGTGTTGCTTAAATCTCTGGTTAAGAACTGTTTATCGAATTAGTACGATTATATTAAATATACTAGTTGAACAGTGTGAAATTAACACGCATTTGTTAGAAGAAATGATGCAGTATTTGTAAGATATCTACGTGTGTTAACTGAGATGAGCTTAGAAACGGTGTGCCCTATGTAAGTTTTGGTTGAGTAATGAAGGTTTGCCCGAGCACATTTGCTAAATTGTCTACCCGTTTTATTTCACTAGTTCAAATGGATGTTATACTCGAAGTAGACGATGACACTTTGATTAAGATTGTGTCAGTTATTAGCTTCTATACATGTTGATATCTTGATAGATTGGTTACTTGTAAGATTTTGCGTAGGATAATATGCTTTACCTGTGCTTGAAAGGGAGGAAATAAGTGGCGGCTAGTATTCATACGTGAGGTATGTTAGTTGCATTGTACATTATATTCTAGTGCGTCTATTAAATGTTTGCTTTATTTATCTAACCACCTTGTGGTTAAGCATCATATTCGGTACGTCAGTATATAAGCAGACTTATTGTTATTATGTTTATCCCCCACAGATGCATAGCCTTGATATACCTATGACATGAGATCAATACTTCACACTAGATCAACGAGCAGCTGATAGGGTAGGGACTGCAAGGATGGGTTGTTTGATTACTGATTTACAGATTTTTACTGCTTAAAATCAGTTAAACTACTTACGCTTTACGTTAGATTTATTCAAAGAATCTTTCATTTTAGTTATGTCAGGATAAAATTTTCTTATATTTTTGTTAGTTTCGGATAAAACTTTGTTATGTTGCAATTATTCGTGGGATTATGATATTTAACGTGATGATGAATTTTTTGTTAAATTTACGAAAGTTTGATGTTAAAATGTGTTTACGTTAGCATCACGTTTTCTTTTCTGGCTGCCCTTAACTGTTAGAGCTAAATTTGTTAAATATTACGGATTAATGTAAAATTAACATTGATTGTATGTTAGAGATATGACTTGAAAAAGTAGTGCAATAGGTTACGTTTTTACAAAAGTGTTAGGTAACTTTACTGCTGTAAGTCGTGTAAGTTGTTAAGTAGTATTTATTCGACGTTAGTTGGGTGATGTAGGTTTGTCGTGTACATTATATTCTTTAGTTCAGTATATGCTATTTAAGCTTTATTAATGTAAAAAACGTTGTTACGTTAACATATATTCGAGGGTTAGTATATAAAGAACTATTTTTGTGTTATGTTTATATAAAACTTTGTTATGTTACAGTTATTTGTAGGTCTGTATGATAATTAGACAAGATTATGATAAATTCTTGTTAAATATTACTGTCAATGTAAAATTACTTAAATATGTTAGGAAGATATGCTTTCAAAAAGTTATAATATAATTTTACGTTTGAATGCAATGTTAGTTACTTACAGGTGTTAAGTGGAACTTTGTTAATGTTACAGTTTATTCCTGCTTAAGTTGTGTTAGATTTGTCGTTTGTACATTATTTTCTTAGTTATATGATGCTATGTTAGCTATTAATGTGAAAACTTGTTATGTTAGCATATATTCGATTTAGTATATAAAGAAACTCATGTTGTGCTACTATATATCCGAAAATATACTCTAAAGCAGCATAAATCATTAGTGAATTAATAATTAACATTGATATGTTAGAAGATTTGCTTGAAAAGTGGAATAGTTACGTTTGTTTACGCTGGCTACGTTACTTATACTGCTGATTAAGTAAGGAACATTGTTAATGTTAATTGTTTATTCTTGTATCGTTAAGGTGTTAGTATGTATGTTACATATCATTAAGTTCTTTCTAGTAATGCTATGTTAGCTTTATAATGTATAAACAATGTTACGTTAGCTATATTCTTGAGTTAGATATATAAAGAGTTATTTTTATCACATTTATGTGTTGTTGTGTTGTAGTTGTTGTTTGTTGTTGTGTTGTTGTTTTATTGATTGTTGTTGTTGTTGATTGTGCTGTTCTAACGAGAATATATACCCTTTTTAACTGATATGGTTCGTTCGTGCGTCGTATTCTTGTTTACTCTTCTTAATGGTGAAAAGAAAGAAATCTCATTACATTTAAGTTGTTTACGCATACGATTCGTCAGTAGGACATTTTCACTGTGTATCTGTTACGATCCGCATCTCCTCGCATCTCACACATGTGTTTATATCATCACTCAGACTTTGCGTTATTCTCCAACGATGCTGTGTCATTTAATATTTAATCGTCAACCGTATGGATCACCGATACCACTTGCGTATTCCATCCAGAGTTCAAATTTGCATTAGCGAAAATATTTTAAATTCTTCAAAATTATCAATATTGCACAGGATGATAGCAGGATAATGTTTTCATCCCTGAATATCGCACTACGCAGTGAAAATTTCTAAATAAAGAACGTGAGAGTTCTAATTAGAATAGACGTGGTTCTCGTCGCTTTTGACGCATATTAAAACCCATTCATGTACCGCAACTACTGCGACATACCCTTCGATTTGTGTTACCTTCCAGACATACGTGTCTAGTTTCACAGTGAACATCTGAAATATACAGCATCTGCTTGGAAAAAAAAAACCGATGAGTATTAACCACCATTCTTAACGATTTAAGACATACTTGAGGAACTAATTACTTATAGCACTATGTGTAATCTATGATATCACACCGAACATATGGTGTCCCGGTATCCATACCAGATACAGAATGTCTTTAATAACTATTAGCTTGGATGAATTTACTCTCTCTTGTATGAGAGAATGAGTTCTGCTGAATCAAAATATCTGCAAAAATGGTTTAGTTGTGCTGAACGCATATTGATATAACTTACATTCCTTTCAAAGGCGTGTTGAATCTTTTAGAGAGATAATATAGAACTTACCCAACTTGAATCCCATGTTCTTCTGAAGTATAATTATTATATTAAAAATTAAACTTTAGTTTTTTAGTAGTTTATATATTTTTATTGTATCATATATTCCTTTTCAATGAAAATTATGTTATAAAAATGAAAACTTTTTTACTTCCTCGTATGTCCTATTATGACAAGTTGTTAATATATCTGTTTATCGTCTGCTGTGGTTCGTTAAGTAGTTATTACCTGTTCATTA
This sequence comes from Trachelipus rathkii, assembly GCA_015478945.1. Lineage (NCBI taxonomy): Eukaryota > Metazoa > Arthropoda > Malacostraca > Isopoda > Trachelipodidae > Trachelipus > Trachelipus rathkii. Next base: position 1,814 of record JABUQX010027294.1, on the reverse strand, counting down.
GTTTAGGCTTTTAACAGAGTGTTAACAACTTTTACTTGTATTGCTCGTTGTTACCCGGTACGGTACGTTATGGATGGTTAGTAAGTTATGCTAAATATTGATATTATGTATGATAAATATGAATAGGTTACTGCTTTGCACGCATTATTTAGTTACTTACTGGGTAAGTGGATCATTTGTTAATGTTAGCTATTATTCGTGGTATAAAAGATGTGTCAGTTGTCTGATACATTATGAGTCTTAGTATTTGGTAATGACTCATGTGACTTATTAGATGTGAAAACTTGGGTCACCTTAGCGAACTTCGCGCGGTCTGTATGATAATTACCAAACAATAGGTTATCGTAAAGTTTGGCTAAATATTACCAGTTATATGTAAATTAATTGTTATGTTAGAGACATTGCTGACAAAGTAGTGAATAAGTTACGCTTGAATGTTATGTAGTTACTTTATCTGTTTTTAAGTGATGAAACTTTGTTAACGTAACCATTTTTTCCTGTTTAAGAGGGTTAGGTTTCGTTGTGTATTTATATCATATTTAGATGATATGCTAAGTAAAGCTTATATAATGTGAAACTTTGTTACGTCAGGCATAATTGTAATTGATCTTGTATATAAAGAGATCTTGATTTATGTTATGTTACCCAAAAATGATACTCGAAATGTGACTGAATCAAAATTAGATTCAGATATAGACAATAGATCATGGTGGCCTAGAGAGGTGGAGGCAGGTGACATGTGTTATTACTGATTACTGATTTAAAGTATGTTAAAATGCAAAAATTTTAGTAAAAATATGACCCGAATCAATAGATCACAAGTCAATAGATATAAGATCAATAGATCAATAGATCACAACTTATCAGGAGGGTGGTAGATCTGGCTGTGGATGGTGGTTTGATTACTGATTTACTGATTTAGAGTATGTAAAAACGTAAATTTGAAGTAAAACAAAAAGAATAGGAAATGTTATTTACTTTATTTATTTATTTATTTATTTATTTATTATTTTGCTGATGTTCTGAAACCATTATTTTCAAATCTACAGACCCAATAACCTATATAAAGACACCAATATTGTCTCTTAAACGATTGTTTATTAACTCGTCATCCGCACCGGCTCCAGCACCGTGTCAGAGCCAACTCCTTGAATCCAATACTAACTTTTTCTAGAAATTACACTCTGAAATCCTTACCACCAAATTTCAGACCTTATACATCAAATTTATTTTTATATTGGGTGGGTCCCCCCTTCGGGACCCATGGGGACGTAATCTATCGATTTACCACTGAAGTTACCTCATCATCTAACCACTCCTCCAAATTTAGCCGATACGGATAACGCTAATACCCATGATAGATATATATTCGGATCAATAGCTCAAGCCGAAGCCGCCAGCTAAAAATCATTTTCACCTTAATATATATTATTATATATACAGAGTCGGAGCGTGGGAGCATGAATTTTCCCGGAGCCGTAAGTCGGGAAGGCGGATAATCGGAGCTGCTTGCTGCGCTAGTTAGAACCAAGCTCTAAGAGCGAACCAAAGGCGATACGCGTGGTCGCTGCAAAGTCTCTGAAGAACTGAACCGGAATGGACTCGAACGCGAAGAGCGCTGACAGCAGAGGGCAGATGTTAACGCAAAGGAGTTAAAAAACAACTTCAAAGGAATCCCTTCGGAGATCACTTCTTCGACGTAAGCTCAAAAATTGATTCCCTACGGAAATCAATTTTTCACGACTATCTAATTAATAATAAAATATATAAATATAAAATATAACACAAATACATACGTTCAACCTAGCGTATTC
>JABUQX010027293.1:65000-79353 GCA_015478945.1 Trachelipus rathkii | reverse complement strand
TATATATATATTAATTATATATCACTATATATATATATATATATATAATATATTAATATATATATATATATATATTATATATATTATATAATATTAATAATAATAAATTATATATATATATCTATACTATATATATATCTATATTATATAATATATATATATATAATACGTTTAAATATATATATATATATATAATATATATATAAATATATAATATATAATAATATAATATAATATATATACTATATATATATATAGTATATATTATATATACTATTATTATTATTATTATACTATATATATATAATATTAATATATATATATATTATATATATATATTGTATGTTTGGCACTCAAATTCAGAAGCAACTCCGTCAATAAAGAACAAGTGGTTGTAAGAGGTTAAAATATAAGCGCTCTAAATTCGAGGTTTAAGATGCTTCCCCAGTTTACTTCTATCTAATTCCCTTTTAAACTCAATAATATTTTTGTAACATAATATTGCTATTTAAATAACTATATATATTTATATTGATGATAATAGTTATATATATACCATACTTATATATATACTTGTATATATTTTTATTATATATTATACTATGTGTCTATATATATGGTTTTCTTAATATTTATAATATATTCTTATCACTCATATTACTATGATATTTTTAGATCTTTAATTATTATTACATGATATATACACCCAATAATTAGTATATCTTATAGAGCTATGTTATTATATATTAGCTTGAAAATATGATTTCCAAAGTTATATATTAATTTTTAGTATGGGTCTCTATTATACAATCTGTAATAATTGGATATGAGATTCATATAATACGTAATTAGAACTCATGAAATAATAAATAGACATTCTATAGGAATGTAATTATTAGTTTGTAATTCTAGTGTGATTAGATTATCGATGTCTAGTGATTTGTGAGAGTCGATAATATGAGTGTGCAATCTCTCAAGACGTCAGTATAATTCTAGAGTTTTGCAGTTATTCTATTTATATTACTATATACTCTATCAAGTTTGACTCTATGATCTTACGTCAGAACGATAATATTTAAATTATATAGAGTGTGAGTGACTTAGTATTAACTCATTTATTTCCTTATAGCTCATTTATATATATTCAGTAGCTTTAATTATTATATAATAATATCTCATTAATTTTATACTATTTATTACATATTTATATTATATACTATTTATATAATATATATTATAAGCAGTTTAAATCACTGTATTATTATATATTACATATAGAGTGGTATATACTCTATACATTCATCTATAGTTAGTGATAGTGTATGTATTAATTATGAGATTATATTAATTTGTACTCTCTTATTATTGATTTATATTCATATTGATTGTTAATATTATATATCATGCTTTATACATAAATCTCACTTCCATATTCGTATTATGTATTTTACCTTATCTTCTCCTATTTACCTCTGACCTCCATATATTCTCCATATCCTAGTTCATTTAACTACTCCTTAGTTACTTTTACTCATTTTCTTAGTACTCTTTACTATTATATCAACTATTATATATATATTAACTATTTATTATATTATATATACTCACTATTATTCTTTCTTCTTACTTCATTAGTAGAAGTATATAACACTCACGTCTATATTTTTGAGAGAGATGAACTTTATACATATATACCTGAGTGAGATACATGAAAATACATATTATCTGTTTATCATATACTATATATATGAGGAATTTACTCGGCTGATATATTCTAAATCTCGAGTTATATATAACACTATCGTAATTAACTAACGCTCAGTATATAAATAGCTATATTATATTATTGTTCGAACATTTCAATTGAGAGTCATATTATAGTATCACATCTATCATTATTAAGTGATGTTAGAATTTGTGGTGTATATATAACTACATGACTGATGTGTGGTGGGCTTCTGTTACAATGCTAAAAGAGCACCTGAATTCTATACTTATTTGAAGCTTGTATTTTAATATCAAAACGAGCAATACATTTAGGATAAATACACACAAGGATATTTTACTGGAGAGATTTTGAATATTCATAAATTTTATTATTATATATATATTCTCAATATTGGCGTATAAAATATTTATTAATCATTACTATTATTATTATATAATTAATATATATATAGACTTAGTCTATGATTTTATTATAGTAAATATGTTTTGACAATATATCACTTATATTCATATAATAATGATAGTTCAGTATTTATGATATTCCATATATTGAGATTTATAGTAAAAGAGGGTTAGTTATATGCAGTATTATTTTCAGACATGTTCAATACGCACTCAGCAAACCTTACATTATATGTATCTAATCAATATTATAGACTGTATAAGATATTAGGACATATAACCAATATTATAATACTCTCTCAGAGTTTCGCGTAACTAACCCACCACTCATGATGTTTATGGGGTCGTACTAGTAGATAAAGCAGTAAGGTTACGGTTAGGTTATGTTTTAATGTGAGTGAGAGATGCAATATCTTCGTAGGTATGTTTAGGCACATTGCAGTGGACAATCCAACACAAATGAAATTTAAAGGCAATATATAACCATTAATATTAAACCAGCATATATCTATCATCCTAACCTAGATACCTATATCTGGTCTAACCTGACAACCAAGCATGAACTAAGCACGCATACTGTCCTAACGCTACAACCTCTACTACACTATGACACTAACTCTACACACACAACAAAACGTAATCTAAAACCTACTCACCTAATACCTAAAAATAAAACGCCTAACATATACCCAACGCTTACATCAGAGTTATGTTTTGTAACGGAGTAAATAAGATATTTGTCAATAAAGTAATTTAATTAACAGTTTCTAAGTAACAATAAATTTTTACATATTATCTAATATAAAATAACCGATCAGCGAGCAAGCACACAGAGATTTCCTGCGCTTTCATCTATATATATATATATATCATAATAAATATATATATTATATATACTTATTTCAAATAATATATATACTATACATATTAAACATAATTAATTTATGTCTTATTATATAATACAATAGTATAAGGCACACTCCAAATACATAAATTTATAATAAATCACATAAAACAAGATATGGCCGTCGTGTTATCTTGGAGCATGGAGGGGCTGCAAGTTTATTATACTAATGAGTATTAATTACATTAGTGATTATGATATGACTTAGAGATTAGAATAGTATCATATATTAGACTAGTCGGTGTTATTCTATATAGTTCTTTAGTCGATGTTAAATTATTATATATATCTGTAGTATATTATCTATTACTATATATTACTATATTTATCCTTATACTATCTTCTACCTATCCTATACTCATTATACCTCTATACTTATCTTATATACTATATATATATTACTTATCCATACACTGTACCCTTTTATCTTTTCATTTCCTGTGCTCTCAATATATATACTTTCCTTATATTTTTAAAATGATTATTCACGTTCTTCTTTCTTGCGCTTTAGATCATTTATGTGTAAGTGTATGCATAAATTACATACTTTTTTTTTAATATCGCTTGCATATTGCATTCGAAACATTTCTGCAATTTAAAAAGAACTGATAACTCTCTCTAAGATATGGAAATATTATAAAATCATTATCTTTTTCTAAAATAATCAATATCTGATAGGTTTCTCTCCAACACCGGAGCACTCATCATCATATACCGTATATTTCTTCTTTATATATATCATGTGGCTAAGATGCTCGCTAGAGTGCACATAAATTAATGGCACTTTTTATCTTTCTCTCTCTTTATAATCGTATTTGCAATCGGCTATATACGATAAACTATTCGGATGAAGAAAAGCTAAACATAGATTTATTGAGGATGTGTGTAGTAGTATAGTTAAACAGCACACTCAACTATCGCACTTCTTCGCCACATACATATATATACGTCTTAGTGCCTTATATATCTTGCTTATACTTTTCTGTGGACTTATTGTTCTCTCTCTCCATTTTCTCTCTCTCTTATCTCTCCTCTTCTCTTCATACATATATTATTCACTTCTCTCTTACACTTCATTTATATTTATTATATCATAGTGAGCGCTTTCTCTTACTTATCTTTAAAAATATAAACTTTCCTTCTTATCATTATCTAAATATACAATTAACTATTACTCATTCTTTACCTTCTCACTTATCTATTTCTATTATATGATTACACCAATAAGATATTTTATTTATCTTTACTATACTACTAGTATTTAATCTTCTTCTATACTCTTTTGTTTCATTTATATTCTTTCATCTCTTTTACATATACTATTACACTGTTTGTTATTATAATAATAAAATAATACTTTTTCTATACACTTACTCGTTGTAATTTAATATTTTCTATTTTGAGTCATCAATAATACTACTGTTATTTTATCCTCGCATATACAAAATATCTATATAACATCTTACTTATGCTCTCCCCCCTTGTTATAAATATGCTGACACTCAAACGCTCTTGAGACTTTTAGTTCCTACACTTTATACTCATTCTCACATATTTACAGTAATAGTTTAGAACGCGATACTTATATACAATTTCAGCATACATGCAATCTATGCTATATATCATGTTATATTAAAACGAGTTATTAATTTTAATATGAGGAGAGTATCTAAACTTCTCCATAGTCTATGCCTATTGAACAATAATATAGTACAGCCAGAACTGCTCTCATTATATAATAAGTTAACTATATGGACAATTTTAATGATTATTCTATATATTTTCAGTGTATGTTGTCTATAATTTGACTCTAACTTATTACAATGTATACACTTATAAAAGGCTATTTTAAATGTGCCACTATAAAAGTAGAGTGCTCATGCCATAATTTTTATTTAATTGAATATATGAAATTGTAATTATCGAGTTACAGCATAACAATTTTGTCAGAGTTGAAAAAGGATTCCTTTGTATTATTTTCTTAATAGCATTTACTGTAATATTTATTTTATGTATTAATTGTTAACCAAAAAAATCAGTATATCACTTTTATATCAAAATAATTTCATATTCTAATCAACAACCTATGTCCTGGCATTTTGTGAGAGTGTGGGAGGGGCTTGAGCAGCCATGAAGCCCATTAGACATGTAATGCAGTCGTAGCCACTGAGTATATATATCTATATATACTATATTTTAAGTATTATATTGACTACTATATATAATTTATATATATTATATTATATTATAGAGTAATTATTATATTATGATAGTATTATATAATTTATCTATATAATACTCTATATATATACAAAGTAATTAATTTACTCTAATCTAAATATATAGTAATACTATTATTATAAATCTTATCATCAATTTGACTTCTAGTACTATAATAACTATAAACATATATACTTTATAGTAATTATATTATTAAATTAATATATTTCTTTAACTAAAGAGTATCTTTATAATATATATTATTATTATATTTAAAAAATAACTAATATATATTGATTATCACTTTATACTTATATTCACATTAATATTCTATCTATTATCTATTTATTTATATCATTATATATTCTTACATATTTATTCTATCACCTAGTCTAAACTCTATTACTATATTAGTATAATATATAATTCCTTATAATAAAAATATATTATTAATATTACTTTATATCATTATTATAAATTGAGATTTATATCTTATATATTATATATATATTATATATAAACTCTATATCTTTATAATATTATCATTCGGTATTATTATTAGTTATATTATATTATTCTTATATTATTATATAATTTATATATCATTTAATTTATTTATAATTATTATCATATATGTAATACCTACTATTAATATGATTCAAATTATAATATTCAAGTGGCCGGCTCGTTCTTTATGCGCTCACTTCTGGAGCTGCTGCCCCTCAAAATTTAAAAATGCCAGGCTATGAGAGTGTATAGAGAGATATAATATATGATTAACATTTTTATTATATATATCTCATATATTCTATTATAGTTATTAACTTAATTATATACTATCTCAATTAATAAGTTAATATATATAGAATACTAATCATATATATCCTCATTAAATTATACATAGAGATATATAATACGAAACTTAAGACTATATAATATCTTACTATTCTATGTTATATAAAATTATAAGTGTATATATATTAGTAGTATATATATAGGATAATATCATTTTTTTATATATTTGAGTGTAATATCTATTATACCCGTATAAGGTATATAGTACTATATATACACGTAAATATTTATAAATGACTATACGTAATTATATATATATATATACCCTATATATATAAATATAATAATATATATAATAATAAAATATTTAATATTATATATAATATTCAAATAACTATATGAACTATATATTATTTTATATATATTATATCTTGATGATTAATATAATAATAAATAGTGATTAGGTAATTATTGACTAATATAAACTATATCATGTTATATTAGGTATATATTATATATACCTACTATAAATTATAAATTATTATAGTATATGTGTATACAATATAGCTATATATATTATAAATATAAATATTTATTAATATGAGTAATATTATTAAGTATATACTATACTATATATTTATATATATATAGTATATATTGAGTATTGATCGTATATACGGTCTAATATAATATTATAAATCTATAGTGGCGTACTACATCACAGCCGGGGGCCGGGGCCCATGGCCCCCCCCGAAATTTTTTTAGACACTAAGCATTTTTAAGTATCATATCCGTTTATAACATAAAGTCCGAGGTTAAAATTTAATTTTATATATATAAGGTATTAATATTATACTCAATAAATAAATAATGGTAAATTATTCCAGTAATTAAATAGACAATAGAATCATTATATTATGTGAGTTATTATATTTAATATATTTATTATAAATTATTTATTAAATTATATAAATAATATATTATATATATATAAAATAACTGAAACTATTATGATACAGGCTATCGATAGGTTAAGAAAGCATATCCCTTGATTTAATGTCTCGACTCCGAAAAAAAACCTGGATCGGTACCACCGAACTGTATATATATTATATATTGGGTAATAATGTTTATTATCTATATCACCCTTTATATATACTTGTGATTGTAGTCTCGAGATGAGATTAAGTATTTTCACTACCTCATAGTATCATTAAGCTCAACTACACCTAGAGAGCTCTAAGCCTATGAAGTCACTCATCACACCATCATATATAGCCAAATAGTAGCTCATATCACCCCGTGACCTATATACTCACGCTGGGTGCGTCCGTAATATAGCCGGTTCCCGTCGCGCGTGTACCGCTACTATGAGCTAGGTGCAAATATATATTATTATCCGCTTACTCGCGTGAGTGAGTACGACCTCACTAGGTATATACTATACGCGTAGCTGAGCCCGCTCTAGGGCGGCATATTTCTACGCGTTTACCTATGAGCCCTATATAGCCGCGTGCGCCCTAGAAAGTGATAGCGCATATATTATATTCCTAGCGTACTCGCCAACTACTAGTATTAATAGTGTATATATTATTATATAAATATACTTATCATTAGTCACTTAAATATGGATAAATCATTATAAAATAAAATTATATAAATTATTCACATAATAACTGAATAACATGCTGGTAATAGTGAGGTTAAAGTCCTTTATAAAATAGTATCACTAGTAGATAGGTTATAGAAGGGAAAATGTTATTTATACTCATTATTTTTGTGATAGAGTGGACTGGATAAGTATTCCTTAATCTACTCTATTATAGAAACCTCGTTATGTGTTTGGTCTGAGATATAAGATATTATTTTATTATCTAGCTTTATTGGTTTTACGTATATTGTATTAACATGTATATTTTTTCATTATATACTTATGACCTAGTATTTCATGAGTTTATATTATTTATTAAATATCTTAAACATACATGTAATATTTTATATTATAGAAGTAAAATAAATAAGGAATAATATAAATAAAACCTTACTATTATTAGATATTATTATAAATAATTACAATATAATCTATTATCAATAATATTATAATATATATTAATATATATATATATATATATATATTATAATATATTATAAATATATATATTATATTATATTAATTAAATATATATATATATATATTAATTTTAATTAATGATATATATATATATATATATATTTATAATTAAATATATATATAATATATAATATTAAATATATATATATTAATATATTATAATCTATAATATATTATATATATTATATATTATAATATATTATAAAATTAATATAATATATATATATACTTATATATAATATATATATAATATTATTATTAATTATATTAAATATATATCATTATATTATAATATATTATATTATATATATTAATATAATATAAAATATATATATAATTAATATTATTAATTAAATTAAATATAATATACTTATCTATCATAATAGAATAAGCATGAGAGTCACTGCGTAACTATCAAGCACTACAGCATTGAGTGCGACTTAGCTAGCCCAATTAAGCATTATGACTATAGGTACTGCACATTCTACACATCTTTTGAGCATATATAATATATTTATATTATATAATTATATTATTATATAGTATTACTTATATATTAATTATTATACTATATATATATATTTTAATATATATATAATATTATATATATTATAATATTATTATTATATATATTTAACCATTTTGTTGGTGGGAGAGACTTAATATATATTACTGGTTACATATTGTTGGACAGGATATCACATGATCCTTTTCACTGGACTGTAAGTGGAACTTCCTTCTCGAAGTGTGTAGAGTATAGGCATTACGATAAGTGAAAATCTCTCTATAGTTATGGCTAGAGGTGTATTCATTCCATACTTACTTCTCCTCAACTTATAACTAGCATTATCCTTGATTTGACTCTGCTTGTTCTTTGTTACCGAGAGAGAGAGAGAGAGAGAGAGTTGAAGAGAGAGAGAGATGAGATTGAGAGAGAGAGAGAGAGAAGAGAGAGAGAGTAATTATTAATAGAGAGAGAGAGCTTGATGAGAGAGAGTAGTTAGAGATTGAGAGAGAGAGAGAGAGAGAGAGAGAGAGAGATTATATATTAGTGATGAATTTTTTTTTCTCTTCGTTCTATTATATTTTCCTGTTTTTACTCTCATTTTAATTTTTATTATATAAGCAGATTTAGAAGGGTTTGGGGTCAGATCTGGGTGTTTTGGTGCATGTATTCTTCCATGAGATCTGTACTGGAATAAATAATCTTTGTCTTTAATATGATTATTTTCCGCAATTATGGTCAATAATGTGATACCTATTTCATTCTCCTGCATGATCGATTGTCAGATTTTGATTATTGTTCATCGAAGTGTTGCTCTCTTCTAATAACGTTTATTCTGTAAAATTCGGACTAAAAATAAAATTCAAGAATGAAAATAAAATACAAGAAAAATATTCAAGGCGTATGAGGATGGGGTTATGAAGTAATTAGAGGCAGGGATGGCAATTTTGGTGATTTTTTTGATTTTTTTAAAAAAAATCAATTTGTGATTTTTTTGATCTATTTAATATATCGCTTTTTAAAGTCTCGTATCGTCACGCCGTAAAATATATATTTGGGCATTAGTTACAATTAATTTATATATCGCAGTGACGTTACGACATCTGAATAAAATTTGAAAAAAAAAAAAAAAAATAAAAAAAATCACAAATTGATTTTTAAAAAAAAAAAATCAAAAATATCACCAAAATTGCCATCCCTGAATTTAGAGGTATGGGTAGCAGTGGAAGGTGTTAGAATGAAGGAGAATGGAAAAGTGGAGGATGTCCAATTTATTGTAAGCGAATGATTTGGTTTTATATTCGCTAAATTTCAGCAGGAATACGTTATAATAATTATATACTTTTTCTTTATTAAGTCACAAGCATCCTTATAATAGAGTTATTAACTGACATCAAAACAAAAAAATATAACGCAGTCAATGTGCTCGTTGCCAACCTACTAAAAATTCAAAGTTATAATTTTTAATACTAAATATAACCTGTTAATTAAGAAAATGTTAGAGATATGGAAGAGATAACAAATATTTATTTATCATTTTCAATTTATGTAATTGTTGTAATACTATTATCGGCTTGCTAAACTAATACTGTCTTTTTAATAATAATTCAATTCAATTCAATTCAAAAACGTTTATTCAACACATGGAAGATACAATCCAGTCATTAAACAACAAGATGACATACATTTTTATATTATATTGTTAAGTATTTTACAATTTAAATACATCAGTTAATTGTAATAACCAAAATAAATTTCCCTAGTATGTGAAATGGGTCTACTAATTGCAACAGCACAGTGTTGTGTCCTTTGAAACCCGAAATACATTTAATAATAATGAGTCTAAAAATAATTAAAACCATAACAATAAAAAAATAGTAATAACAATAAAAATAATAAAATATAATAACAATAATAATAATAAATAATAAATAAAACAAAATATTTTTATACAATAGTACTGTTATTTATTTATTTTAATAATAAGTATAATAACTCTTTCAAAATAATTAATAATAATAATAAATAATAATAATAATAATAATATATAATAAAAATAATAATAATAATATAATAATAATATAATAATAATAATAATTTATAATAATAATAATAATATATAAATAACACTCATATACAAATAATAATAATAAAAAAAATAATAAATAATAATAATAATAATAATAATTAAATAATAATAATAATAATAATAATAATAATAATAATAATAATAATAATAATAATAATAATAATAATAATAATAATAATTAATAATCAATAACAAAGTGGTTGTTGTCTTTTTGAAAACCCGAAATACATTTAATAATAATGTCTAAAAATAATTAAAACCAATAACAATAATAATAATTCAGGGAATAAACAGATATAAAAAAAAATAATAATAATAATATATAATAATAATAATATAATAATAATAATATAATAATATAATAAATAATAATAATAATAATAATAATAATAATAATAATAATAATAATAATAATATTTACCAAATAACAATAATAATATAATAATAATAATTAATAATAATAATAAAAATAATAGTAATAATATAATAATAATAATAATATAATAATAATAATAATCAATATAATATAATAATAATATAATTAATAATAAATTATAAATAATAATAAATAATAAAATAATAATAATAATAATAATTATAATAATAGTAATAATAATAATAATAATAATAATAATAATAATAATAATAATAATAATAATAATAAATTAATAATAATAATAATAATAATAATAATAATAATGATAATATGATAATAATGGATAATAATAATAATATAATAATAATAATAATAAGTAATAATAATAATAATAATAATAATAATAATAATAATTAATAATTATATTTTTTGTTGTTTTTATAAAAATAATTATTTTTATAAATTATATTTATAATTATTTATAATTATAATATAATTATAAATTATAATTATAATTATAATTATATTTATAATTATAATTATAATTTATAATTAATAATTATAAATTATAATTATAAATTATAATTATAAATTATAATTATAAATTATAAATTATAATTATTAGTATAATAAAATTTAATAATTATAATTATAATTATAATTATAAATTATATATTATAATTAATTATAATTATAATTATAATTATAATTATAATTATAATTATATATTATAATTTATAATTATAATTATAATTATAATAATAATTATAATTATTAATTATAATTATAATTATAATTATAATTACATATAAAGAAGAAAGAAGAAGAAGAAGAAGAAGAAGAAGAAGAAGAAGAAGAAGAAGAAGAAGAAGAAGAAGAAGAAGAAGAAGAAGAAGAAGAAGAAGAAGAAGAAGAAGAAGAAAGGAAAAAGAAGAAGAAAAAAAAGAAAAAAGAAAAAGAAAAAGAAAAAGAAAAAGAAAAAGAAAAAGAAAAAGAAAAAGAAAAAGAAAAAGAAAAAGAAAAAGAAGAAGAAGAAGAAGAAGAAGAAGAAGAAGAAAAAGAAGAAGAAGAAGAAGAAGAAGAAGAAGAAGAAGAAGAACTACAGAATACCGACTAGCAAAGACTTTACAGTCCACTCAAGGCTAGTCTGTTAAGTATTTTTGTTTATTTAATTTGTTGGATATGTCTACTGTTTTAAAACATTTTGAAATAAGTATATTATTTTTCCTATTTCTATGTAACATATGAGTCTGCTCACTTACAGCAGATCTGCTTCTAAGCAACAAACATCATAGTATGTTAAGTATTTTTGTTTATTTATTGTGTTGTGATCGATTAGATCACCGTCTTAGAACAGATATGTTCCATGCGGTGAACATCAAACCTATTTACTACAGTTATTCAGTGTGATCGATTAGATCACAGTCTTAGAACAGATATGTTCTATGCGGAAAACATCAAAGCCACTTACTACAGTTATTCATTACAGTTATTTGTAACAGATGTTCTATGCGGTGAACATCAAAGCTATTTATTACAGGTTAAGTGCGATCGTTGATATCACTACCCTAGACCGGATACTTTGCAAGCCATGATAATCAAGGCTACTACAAGCGTAAATGATTCTTTTTAACGATGTAACTTTAACTTTCTAAATGATTTCAATTTTTTTTATTTGATTTTACCATATTTCAGGATATATTACTAATTCTTGTATTTGAATAAAGTAAAATCGAGTTGAATGACGTTCACAGACCAATATCCTTAAAGTGTTTATCTAACTTTTTCTTGAATGAATCGATGTTAGTGCTGTTCACTATTTCATAAGAAAGACTATTCCACTTCTCGATTACATCGTAAGTGAAGAAATTCTTTGCTATATTTGTTTGAAATCGTTTATGACAAACTTTATGCCCATTACTTCGTGTTACATCATTAAAATTATATCTGAAAAATTGCTGTAATCGATATTGTCAAATTATTTTAGTATTTTGAAAACTTCTATTATTTTCCTGTCAACTTCTTGTCCTCTAATGAATGGATATCTAATTCACGTAGTCGTTGTTCGTATGATTTACCTCTCAATTCAGGGATTAATTTAGTTGCCCTTCTTTGAATTCTTTCAATTTTTTCTATGTCACTTTTGAGGTATGGACTCCAAACTGACTGCGTATTCCAGATGAAGGTTTAACTAATGTTTTATAGAGAGGAAGTATTATATTTTTTAGAATTTATATCGAAGTTTCTGGCAATAAATCCTAGAGCTTTATTTGCTTTTTTTAACAGCTTCAAGCACATGTTTCGCAAAACATTTAAATCCTTATCAAATAATACTCCTAGATCCTTTTCCTCACTGACAACTTTGATAATTGTGTCATCTATTTTGTAATCATATTCATTGTTCCTACTCCCAAAAATGTATGACCTTACATTTACGGTATTAAAATTTCCTTTGCATGTTTTTTGACCAATTTACATTCTTGTTTTAGTCCGCTTTGGAGTAATTGAATAATCTTCTCACAAAATATTTGCAATAATCCCAAGTTTTGTATCATCGGCAAATTCAAAAATAATTGCCTTATATATTATCATCTAATGTCATTTACATTATATGAACAGTTTGGACCAAGGGACAGATCCTAGTGGGGTTACACGAACTAGTAACATTCTTCCCATTTTGCGAACTTACCTTTGATAACGACTCGTTGTTGTCGATCCGAAAGCCAATTTTTAATCCAATTTAAAAGTCTTCCTCGAATACCATGAACTCTAAGCTTTTCCAATAATCTTTGATGAGGGACGGTATCAAATGCCTTTTGAAAGTCTTAAGTAAATGACATCAAAAGATTTATAGTTATCTACATCGTTAATAACCACATTAAAAAATTCTAGTAAATTTGTTAAGCATGATCTATTTCTTCTAAACCCTTGTTGGGTATTCTTGAGCAATCCATGATCTTCAAGATGTGCAACTAACCTATTAGTTAGTATTGCTTCAAAAATTTTACCAACTATAGAAGTCAAGCTAATTGGTCTGTAGTTATTCGGAACCTTACGATCTCCTTTTTTGAAAATGGGAGTTATATTAGCAATTTTGAAATCATGAGGAACTATTCCTTCCTTTAAAGACATTGAAAAGCATTGTCAAAGGTTTCACTAATATGTCTTTCAAATTTTTGAGATGCATTGGATAGTATCCATCT
>JABUQX010027293.1:37500-47500 GCA_015478945.1 Trachelipus rathkii | reverse complement strand
CTGCTGTGATTACATTTTATTACAGAGAAAACTTGCCACAAGTATGACTATTGGCAAAGACCTTCTTGGAAAATACACTTGCACTTCTGAATTGTTATTTCTCATTAATTAATAATATATATATATATATATATATATATATATATATATATATATATATATATATATATATATATATATATTATATATATATATATATATAATATTATATATAGTGCTTTATAATATATGTATATATCATATATATATATATATATAATTTTATCTGTTTGAACTCGATTTAATATGGAAATTAAAGATGGTATATTAGGCATCAAAATCAAATAAGAATGAAAAAAATTTATTTATATTTCAAATATTTGCAAGTAATATGTCATATTTTGATGAGTTGTATTTAATTTTGCAAAAAATCATTGGAAAGATTCGAATCCGGATTCGGATTTGGATTCGGATTCATGCTTTTTACATGGATTCGGATTCGGATTTGGGATTCGAGATTTTCACCAAACGGAATGGATTCAAATTTGAATCCGAAGGTTGGATTCGGATTCAGATTCCGATTCGAACATTTCCACACACAGGAATTCGGATTCGGATTCGAATCAAAGGTATATATATATAATATATATATATATATATATTACATTATCTATATATATATATTAATATTATATTTATATATATATAATATATATATAATATAATAATAATATATATAATATATATATAGGTATATAATATATATCTATATAATATATATATAATAATATTATAATATATATATATATTATATTAGTATATATATATATACGTAATATATATATATATACCTCTTCTTCAATTTTCAAACTTCTACTTCATATCATCATTTTTTTATCTATTAATATTTTAAATGTATCTTTATAATTATCCTATATACGTATATTTATTAACTAATAATATTTTATTATATATTAAACTGTATGATGTAGAAAGATTTTTTATATATAATTATAATATTTTATATAATTAATAAAATTTATATATATATATATAATATTATAATAAATATATAATATATTTATTTTTTGTTCTTTTTTTTGTTTTTGTGTTTTTTTTTGTTTTATTTATTTTTTTTTTGTTTTCTTATTTTTTTTTTTTTTAAAACGGGCGAAGGGAGGCGGGCGGGAGGGGGTGGTCGGCGAGGGAGGGGCGGGGCGCTAAGAGCGTCGGATAGCGATGACATGCACTGGCGAAGCAGCATGCTGGGAGAAGCAGCGGAAATTTTACCATGTATAAACATGAATCGTAGGCGTCGCGTTCGGCCGAGGCCAGGTCGTTAGAGCTGTCCGTCGCGAAAAACGACGAGAGCGACGCGTTGAAAATGAAGAACAGCGGAATGCACGCGGAATATAGAAGGGGGAACGGCTTAAAACGGCGAAAAAGGGGGTGGGGAGGGGGGGGGGCGAGGAGGGGGGGGGCGCCGAAAACGAACGAGGAGCGACAAGAACGAGGGGGCGGCCAAGGGGTAAAACAAAGGGCTGAGCGCGGCAGTGCCCAAAGAGGGGAGTAGTGGGGAGAGGAGCGAGCAGAGCCGGAGGGGGCGAGAAACCAAAAGAAAGAATCTTCAAAAGAAACAAAAAAGGGGGGGCCATGGGGAGACACAGAAGAGCTTGGACGCTCGGAGGGCCACGAAGGGGATTTTTAGGGGGCGGGGAGCGATGTGCGAGGGGCGAGGGGGTGGCACGGAGACCGCGCGAACGGAAGATGATGGTAGGGCGGTGAGGGCGGGTGGGGCGGTTCGGCCATGGCGGGGCAGAGGGGTCGGGGTGGAACGAAAGCGAAGGGCCGAAGGGCGAAGGGAAAGGCCGTAAAAAGAAGGGCGACGAAAATGGGGGTGGGAAATGATTAGTGACGCGGGGAGGGGGTGATGAGGGCAACGGAGACCGGGGATCGGGAGAGGAATGCCCTGGGGAGACGGCGCACGAGATGTGTACGGGGGGTTAAGGGGAAGAGGGAGAGCCGGTTTTAAATATAGGGGGGCGCGAGCAAGGGCAGAGGCGTGGTGTGGGCGGTGCCCGGCGAAAGGGGCACGAGAGTAAGAATTTTGGGGGCGCCCGTGACGGGTAAGTTCTGCAAAACCGGCGCAATGCGGCAAAGACAGGGGCCTGAACCGCTCAGTGAAACCGTAGCGGGAAACCGAGGATGGAACGGCAGAGAGGGACGCGGGCGGAACGAATGAGACAGGCGAAGGGCGGAAGGGAGAAAAAGACTAAGAAAAATTGATCACAAAGAAAAAGAGGGCCATCTGCGAGAAGGGGGCGGGGCAATTTGGTGTGGCGGAATGGGACGACGGATGACCTCGCGACGGTATGAGGAGTCCCCGAGGAAGGCGGGCAAAGATATGACGTCATAGGGGGGTGAACGTACGGACTTTGCGAAAACGCAGGAGAGGCGACAAGAAACGAAGAACGAGGCGTTGGAAGCAGCGGAAGAGAAGGGGTTCGATAAGAATGGAACAAAAAAGTGGTTGAGGAGTTTTTTTATATTTTATTTTTTTTCTCGGAAACTACGATAGCTACATAGAAAGACTAATAACATTCGTGAATCAGCGTAAGAAAATGTCTCTATAAATTGGCAAAAAATTTTTTTGATTTTTGGGGATATTTTTATGTTTTTTTTCTCGAAAACGAACGATAGCTACAAGAACAGGCTCATAAACCTTCGGTTGGAATCAGCGTAACAAAATGTTTCCATAAAATGAAAAAAAAATGTTTTGTAAATTTTTTGGGATATTTTATTTGTTTTTCTCAAGAAACTACGATAGCTACATATGAAAACAAATTTAAATATCCTCGTGAAATCAGCGTAAGATAATTGTTCTAAAATGGCAAAAAATTTTTTTTTGATTTTTGGTCTATTTTATTTTTTTCTCGAAAACTACGATAGCTACAAGAAAAGTAATAACATATTCGTGGAATCAGCGTAAGAAAAATTGTTCTAAAAATGGCAAAAAAATTTTTTTTGATTTTTGGGGGCTATTTTAATTTTTTTCTCAAACAAACTACGATAGGTTAAAGAAACTAAGAAAAAAGGGACATTTAGAAAATTGTTTCAAAAAAATGGAAAGAAATAAATTTTGAATTTTTTTGTTGGATATTTTATTTTTTTCTCGAAAACTTACGTAATTCCGGGCGCCTAATAACATTCGTGGATTCAGCGTAAGAAAATTTTCCTCTGACTTCATCCTAAAAAAATTTTTTTGTTTTTTTGGGGCTATTTTATTTTTTTTCTCCTAAAAGCTACGCAATAAGTACATAGAAATACTTAACTAACATTTCGTGGAATCCAGCGTATGAAATATTGTTGCTAAAAATGGAAAAATTAACTTTTTGATTTTTTTGTTTGGCATATTTCTATTTTTTTTCGCGAAAACTTTACGATATGGCTACAACAGAAACTATAACATTCGGTGGAATGCAGCGTAAGGAAAATATGTTCTATTCCAGAGTAACTGACATAGTGAATAGAGTCGCTGACCTTTCATAGTACCAATTTTACTTTTTTTCTGCAAGAAACATTTTTCATATAGCTACAAGAAAATTAATAACATTCGTGGAATCAGCCTAAGAAAATTATTTAAAGAATGTTGCTTAATTTTTTTTAAATAGTTTTTGGGGATATTTTATTTTTTTTCTCGAAAACCTACGATGAGCTACAAGAAAACTGAATATCTTTTTCATGAATCAGCGTAATATTTTCTTCTATAAAATGGCAACAATTTTTTTATAGCCTTTTCGGAATTATGTAACCGTAATCATTTGAAACTTCGTGTAACTCCGAAAGAACTAATAAATTTGTTGAATCAGCGTAAGAAAATTGTTTTGAAAATATGAAAATTCTGTTTTTGATTTTTTTTATGTTTTATTTATTTTTCTCGAAAACTGATTCGATAGCTACAGGGATAACTAGTGTTCTCCATTTTTAATAATCTAAATTCTTAGTCGCTGATTTCCCAAAAGGTTATTATTTTTTTTGTTGCTATCGTAGGTTTCGAGAAAAAAAAATAAACAACCAAATAAAAAAATCCGAGAAATCTTTTTCTTACGCTTTTTTATCATACAAATATCTTACGTCTGATTCCACGATTATGTGTTTATTAGTTCTTTCTTGTGGCTTATCGTAAGCTTTCGAGTTTTTTGCATCTTAGACTCTTTCGACTAATATCTTCTGGACCGGTTCGTTCGTTTGTTGTGTGAACTAATATATAGTTGTCGCCCTACGGGAGATGCGCAAAAGCGGCTGAACGCTTTTAAAGCCACTTTTTAGTGTATAAACTCGCCTTCAACTCGATATATGTGAGTCTTCACCAGGAACTATATGTCAAAAGGTCTTAAGTGTGAAATCTATATATATTAATATGTATATTATTATAGTAATATATAATAATAATAATATTATATTAGTTTTCTATTTATATAATAGTATTATATATATATATATATATATTAATATATATAATATATATATATATATATATATATATAGTATACTTATATATATATTATATATATATTATATGATATATGGTTATTGTCTAGAAGCTGAGCATTCTATGTATACTAGAGATAAACAACTATGCATTCCGACAGTAAGGCTATTACCATTCGTTGCAAGTATGCATGTGCACAGATAAAAATAACTTTGACCTGCAAAATGAAAAATAGGTGCGCCAAGAGTGGTTAGGGGTTTAAAACCTACGATACCCACGGTAGAGAAATCCACCTTCCGATGTCAGGAAGTGCGGGTCTCTCGCCTCTATGGGTGGACTACGGAGGGGGCTAATCCCCGCCTCCGGGATGGTCTCTGCGGACCCGCCGCTCTTTGGTCCTTTGGGTGTCGTCGGGGGTTCCTCCGATCATCCCCTCCGGGGTATGAAAACATCCCCCCTCGTCCCCATTCGGCTCGAGCCCCCCTAAGAAAGGGTAAACTCCTTGTTTAAGGTGGGTCTCGAGCTGAGCCTCCCTAATATTGGCCATGTGATATATTATAATATATATATATTATATATATTAATATACGTAATATACTATAATATATTATATATATATATAATTATAATATATATATATATATTAATATATATATATTATATATACTATATAAATATATATATTTATATTAATATATTATATTATATATATATATTATATATATTATATTATATAGATTAATATATAATATATATAGTATATATATATATTCTATATATTATATATATATATATATATATATATTATATATAATATATAATATATATATATTATATATATATATATATATATATATATTATATATTATTATACTATATTATTATTATATATTATATAGGTATATATATTTAAAACTACAATTCTACTTGTGTTACCCGTTATTCATTCGATCATGATTATTTAATTTTTTTTCTTTTTACATTTAGTTCACCCTTTCAATTCAGTTTCTATTGTAATTAATGTATTTAAAAGGTAACTAAACAAAATATGTATTATCCATTAAAAATCTTTCAATCTGATAAGATAAATTAGAAAATTAAAGAAGAAAGAAGTAAAACTAATACATTTCGTGGATCAGCGTAGAAAATTGTTTTCTAAAAATGGCAAAAAAATCTTTTTTTTATTTTTTGGGGCTTTTTATTTTTTTTTTTCTCAGGTAACTACAGAAGCTATCATATATAAACTAATATCCATCAGGCGTGAATCAGCGTAAGAAAATTATTCTAAAAATGGCAAAAAAATTTTTTTTGATTTTTTTGGGGGGGATTTTTATTTTTTTTCTCAAAACTACGATAGCTACAAGAAAACTAATACATTCGTGGAATCAGCGTAAGAAAAATTGTTCTAAAAGTAAAATAAATTTTTTTAATTTTTTTTGGGATATTTTATTTTTTTTTCTTCGAAATCTATCGAAAGCTAACAACAAAACTAACAACATGTTTGGCTTTGGTGCTTCAAATTTGTATTAAAAAATGGCAGAAAAATCTTTTTTTTGGATTTTTTGGGTTCATTTTATTTTTTTTCTCGAAAACTACGATAGCTACACGAAAACTAATAACATTATTCGTGGAATCAGCGTAAGAAAATTGTTCTGAAAATAATGTAAAATTTGTTAGGGCAGTAGATAGGGCAATGATCTCTAAAGCTCGAAATCTACGGATAGCTACAGGGAAACTATTGTTTCTCCATTTTTTAAAATCATCATTTTCATTAGCTGATTCAAATAAGGTTTTTATTTTTTTTTGTAGCTATCGTAAGTTTTCGAGAAAATAAATAAATAAATACATCAAAAATATCAAAAAAATTTTTTTTCCATTTTTTAGAACAAATATCTGTACGCTGAATTCCACGATATGATTATTAAGTTTTCTTGCTGGCTATCGTAGTTTTAGAGTTTTTTTGCAACTTCAGACCCTTCGACTTATATATGTATGTTTTGTGTCGTTTGTTCGTGCTGTCCGTTCGGTTCCGTTTTGTTTTGCTTTGAACTAATATAAGTCGAAGGCCTAAGTGCAAATTCCGAAAAATAATTTCGACTTAAAATTTTTTGGGAAAATTATTTTCTCTGTTGATGTTTTTAGATTTTCACTACTTAGAACTTTGTACTTATAAGATCAGTTCCCGTTGCGACGTCCACTATAGGGGTTGAAGTGATAAGTTTATACCTAAAACGTGTCTGCGCGATTCAAGTTAGAATGTTTGTCGACATCCTTCGAAACGGTCAACTATATGATGACGTGTCGCCTTACGGGAATCGCCAAAAAAGCGGCTCAACGCTTTCAAATGCCCACTTTTTAGTGTATCAAGCTCGCTTTCACCTCTCGTATATAGTGGACGTTTCATACGGGACTGAATAATAAAGTCAAAGGTCTAAGATGTGTAAAATCTCTAAAAATCACAAAGAAATATTTCCATCCCGATAATTTTCTGTTCAAATTTTTTTTCGGAATTTGCACTTAGAACCTCGACTTATATTAGTTCCCTGAATGGGGCCCCGTCACTATTATGACGTCAATATGGTGGGTTAACGATAGGTATCGTCGAAACTTAGGAATAGCTACACGAAAACTAATAACATTCGTGGAATCAGCGTAGAAAATTTTTTCAGAAATTAATGAAAAAAAATAAATTTTGAAATTTTTTTTTGGATATTTTTTTTTTCTCGAAAACTATTCGATATGCTCACATTAGAAAACTAATGAAACATTCGTGAATCAGCGTAAGAAAATTTACTAAAAAATGGGCAAAAAATTTTTTTTTGAGTTTTTGGGCTATTTTATTTTTTCTTTCTCAGAAAACCGAGAGGGTGATTTTAGATTTTTCTTATTTGTGGTATACTAATGAGTTTCGGGTAACATTTCCCGGAGACCCCCGTCTTAACACTAACATTCATGATGTTTCTTTCCATCGAGGTTACATATGAAATACTTAAATTCCTCGGATCAAAGAGAAGACCCGATTCGTCACCAGTATTTCCGCCCACAGACGAACCTAGAAAACTAATAACATTCGTGAATCAGCGTAAGATATTTGTTTTAAAAAAGGGAAAAAATAATTTTTTTGATTTTTTTGGTTATTTATTTTTTTTGTCGAAAGCTACGATAGCTACCAAAAAAAAAATAATAACCTTTTTGGATTCAGCGTAAGAAATTTGTTTTAAATGGAAATAACAATAGTTTCCCATTGTACCTTACGTAGTTTTTCGATGAAAATAAAATTAATAACGCAAAAAAAAATCCAAAAACAAATTTGTCATAATTTTCAAGAACAACTATGCTTACGCTGATTTCACAGTGTTATTGTTTTCCTTGTTAGCTTATCGTAGTTTTCGAGAAAAAAATAAATAAATAGCCCCAAAAATCAAAAAAATTTTTTTTTTGTGTCAATTTTAGATACAATTTTCTTACGCTGATCCCACATGGATTTTTTTTTCTATCGAATTTTTATTAATTCATCTAATGGTAACGTTCCTTTTAGTGCGGATTCTTTATAGCGTTTTTTGCACAATATTTTGATCTTCTTGTTCCTTACTTACTAAAGAAATTTAGTATATATGGATTAATTAAAATTAATTAAATTTTTTTTTAAAATTTTAATTCATTTTTATATTTTAATTTATTAAATTTTATAATTTTATAAATTTTATTATTATTTAGTTATTTATTATTAATTATACATTTATTTATCTTAAATAAAATATATTTATTAAATTATAAATTATTACATTACTTATATTAATTAATTAATTTATTATTATATATTTATTATTTTTATTATTATTATTATTTATACTATACTTTTGTTGTTATTAATATTATCATTATTATTATTATATATTTATTATTTATTATTATTATTGTTATTATTATTATTATTATTATTATTAATTATTATTATTAATTATATTATTATATTCTTATTATTAATTATTTATTATTATAATTATTAATATTATGTATTATATTATTATTAATTATTATTATATTATTATTATATTATTATTATTATTATTATGTATTATTATTGTATTATTAGTATTGATTTATTATTATTATTATTATGTATTATTAATTATTATTATTATTATTAATTACTTTTATTATTTATTAATTAGTTATCTTTTTGATTGGGTCTGTGTTTTTTTTTATCTTTTGCATATAAAAGGGAGTCAAATTGTTATATATTTTATCATTAGGAAGCGTGGCTTCGCCGCGAATGTGCGTATACACCCTGAAGATCAGTGTCTGATAATTTATTTTATTTTATTTCATTATTCCTAATTATTATTTATTTTGAAGAAAATACTACTTTCTGACCTTAGTACTTTTTTCACAGCCGAATTCGACGACGAAAAACTCGAAACGAAAATGACTGTAAAAAATCTGCAAGATCTATCAATGAACGTCATTTTTGAAACGTCATCCTTTCAAGATTTTTACGACGTTTCTGATTCAAAAATATTCGGGGTGATCTGTGATATAATTACGAATCGTTTCATCGAAAAACATGGGTCGAAGGAATTAAATTTCAACCTGTTATTTCCGCTATTTGATTCGGACGACGAGGCAAAAACCTCGGCGATCATTCTAAGTTTTCTTAAAAATGCAAAGCAAAATACCTACACGGCGACTGAATCAATAACACTGACATTGACCAAGTATATGGTCGCATCAGACAGTTCAGCCGATGGTGTTTCCGTAGCCGCTAAAACCGCTGAAGTTATTAGGACAATGAGTACGAAGTACAAAAGCTTAAAATCTTTGGCTATGTATTTAGATCAGTATGAAACCTTCATAAAATTGACGGATTCAATGAAGGAAAAACCACATCAACCTTTATTTGGTATCAAGAAACTAGAAATTGTTAATACGGGTACTAACCTTCTCACTGACGACGAATTTCTTGGATTAATGAAAAATATTTCGATCTTATTTCCAAACCTAATCACACTAAAATTATTATGCGTTTGTCGCAATGGGGTGATAAGAGAGAACACGACCGAAATGATTATGAGCGAAGACTCTCCCCTTCTTTTAAGCAAATCAGGGAACGCTTTGATTAGCGAATCCGACATCGAATTCTTAAAAATGTCGTCAAAAGCTGTCGAAATTGATTTTTCGAGTAAATTGCCGAAACTTCTTATTCCTTCGTTTAAAAAATTAACTACATTAATTGTGGATCACAACAACATCGAGGAAATTATGGAAATCTCATCGTTGTTTAACTTACAAAAAATTGGAGTTCGTTTAAACCATATACACCCACCTTCCGTTGTGAGAAGCGATCGTGTAAGACTACTGGCTGCAAAAACTGGGGTGAAGACATTAGAATTGATTTCCAGTTTCTCAGCGGAAGAAGAAATTTTTCCCAACTACGGTTTCAATATATGGATAAATAAATTTCGCGAATGCTATAATTGTTCTAGCCAAAAATTGGCTAATTTAGTCGTAGTGGTTGAAATCGAAAAC
>JABUQX010027293.1:25000-32500 GCA_015478945.1 Trachelipus rathkii | reverse complement strand
ATATTATATATATATATATATATATTATTAATTATATATATATATATAGTTATATATATATATTTATATATATATAGTATATATATATATATATATTATATATATACTGGTATATATATATATATATATATCATATATAATTTGTATAAATATATTATATATATATATATATATATCTAGTATATATACGTATATATATATATATATATATATATATTATATATATATATAATATATAATATATATATACATAAATGTATATATAATATATATTTATATATATAGTATATGTAATTATATATATATATATATAGGATATAATATTATATATATATATATATATATATATACTATACTATATATATATATAGTATATATTATATATATTATATATAAATTTCGTATATATATATAAACATATATATAATATATATATTTATATTATATAGTTACTACTATCTATATTATATATAATATATATATATATATATATATATTTATTAATATATAATATAGTATATTATAATAAACAAAGATGTGACCAGACTGGCACTAAGAAAAGGAAAGTATATATATATATATAATATATAGTATATATATTATATATATATTATATATATAAGTATATATATATTATATAACTATATATTTATATATATATATATTAAGACGAGAAAAATTTCGCGTCTTCTTCAGCAGGACTTGAACGCATCAATCAACAGCGTCACCGTTAGACATGTTCCAAGAGGCTCTACATAGATCCGATCCGCTCTCCAAAGGAAGGCATTCCGGACTAGTTTTCAAAGTCTCACTGCTGTTCGATATCACTGGCTTTGAAACTCGGTATTATAGTGTAAATTCATTTAGAAGGGTGCCTTTTGTGAGCCCCTGCCTGGGGGAAACAAGTCTTTCGCTGGGTGCTCTGTAGTGCACCAATCCAAAGTCAACAATACACTAGTACATCCGTATTGACCATGGGCATAACAGGCCTGTTGCGACAAATTAGCAATAATAAGACAGAAAAATTTCGCTTCTGTCGCGGCAGAGAACTCGAACTATCATTAACAGCGTCTTATTATTGTATTTGTCTAAACAATGGCCTGTGTGCCCATGTCGGTGTTGCTTGACTTTTAGTTGGTTGCTACCTGTAAACAGAGGAGTACCCAGCAGAATGCCGTGTAAAGGTCAGTCAATGGTTCCAAGCACCTACTAGGGATTTATATATATATATATATATATATATATATATATATATAATATATATATATATATATATATATATATATATATATATATATTATATATTTATATATATATATATATATATATATATATATATATAATTTTATACATATAATGACCAGATATATAGTATATTGATATATATTATAATATATATTATATTATTATATTATTATATATAATAATAAATATATATATACCTAGTATATATATAGTATATATAGTATAATATATATATAATATACTATTATATATATATATATATATATATATATATTAGAAATGTTCCGAATATATATTTTTAAATATTCCCAAATGCGAATGTTATGAGAATCATTTTATTTAAATATTCGCAAATTTGAGTGTGAATGCGAATATATATTTTTTAATATTCGCTAATGCGAATTTGTGAATGCGAATATTTTTTCTTGATATTCGCGAATACGAATATTTTTTCTTAATACTCGCGAAAACGAATATTTTTTCTTAATATTCGCGGAATCAGTCGACGAATATTTTTTCTTAATATTCGCGAATACGAATATTTTTCTTAATATTCGCGAATACGAATATTTTTTTTTAATATTCGCGAATACGAATATTTTTTCTTAGTATTCGCGAATACGAATATTTTTTCATAATATTCGCGAATACGAATATTTTTCCTTAAAATTCGCGAATACGAATATTTCAGATTGTCAGTAAAATGCCACTTTTATTTTACTAGATATAAGTGTAATAATTATTTTTGTTGTTATAAAAATTTTTGAATAAGTAAAATATATTCAATTTCCTATGTTTCCAAGATGCAGAACGGGGACCCACTCTTACACGCATCCCAAGAAACCTTTTCCGAACCTCTTCCTTTTGAAAGAGATAAATCTTAATTAATTCATAGATTATTAATTAATAATTTTATTAATAATTCATTAATTCATTAATTTATAGAAATGCAGTTGATAGCATAATCAAAAGCTGAAATAAATTACTGAAATGCTAAACTACAAAAATACTAATTTTCAGTTCTTTCAGAGCATTTAATCTGCTGTATTTTCTTCATAGATCAGACCGGCACCAGTAAACAGACCTTCACTAGCATCATTTCATGGCGAACTAGCAAGGTATGTCCTTGTTAACTGGGAAAGATTGGGATATAACTTCTCATGCATCCTCCACCATATAAGAGCGCCTTCTTCGTCAGGAGAGAAACTCTACTCTTTATCGTACTTCTCAATGATTTTTGATGCCTACCCCGACAGCTGGTCATCTTCATCTTCACCGCTTGAATGTAGAATTGCGTTGATGACGTCGGTAACAGCGGGGTCTGTCGATGGTTTCGTAGCAACAACGTTTTTGAATTACATTTCTTGAGCAACTGAGAAGTAAAAAATAATGTTTTGTATTTAGGGTACAAAAACGTAGTTAAGGAATATAAGTTGTTGCTCTCTCTGAAGTCGGTTGGACCTTTTGTTAATTTGTCTCAATCTCGTATCTCTCATCCTTTTTATTTCTTGACTGCCATTGTCTGAAGATACTAATACTCTCTTCAGGGTGGTTGCAGGAGGAATGAAGTTTCCTATTGATGACGAGTTTCTGCAACTATCATGGTGATATCTTCAAAAGGTTGGAGTAGAGTCTTACAATTGGTTAGAATAGAATTGTCATGGGATGTTAATACATTTATTATATGATTAGAGCAGGCAGTATAAACAGTCATATACAATTAAGTTCTTGCTTCCTTAAACTCATTTGAAGAATGCTATTCAATCTCGTGGTAATTTCATGCAATTTCTGAAAGCTGTAGAACATTAATTCTGACTTGTATCTTCTTTAGTTCCTTTATTGATGACTGACGGAGTTTCTATTATTCACTCAAGAAAGAAACAAACTTTCTTTATATTAGCATCAGAATATCTCATGACACAGTGAACATCATCTGGAGATAGGTTCCATTTTGTCAACATTCCATTAAATTTGTAACTAAGAAATTCACCCTTATGATGCTCAGTGGGTGGTTTAGCGCATATCACAAAATTTTGGTGTTTGAAATCCTTGTTTACGCCATGACTAGCCAGAGATAGCAAAGAAACTTCTGATTGAGTATCTGATCATTCGCATTTGTTGGTGGAGAAAGCTAGCTTGGATAATTGTTTGATAGAAGTTATTAATTTTGAAACTTTAGTTTTAACGCAGTCATTCAATGTAACAATGAAATCTTTGTAGTATTTCCTTCGACCAGCGGGTATAAAGGAACTGTTTGTTCCTTTCATTAGCCTTACAAAGTCAAGAATCTCTTCTTGAGAAAACGGAAGATTGTCCATTACTGTCATTTCTGAAATTTTACTATCCATCCATCGTGCTTTTTTCGTTTTTTGGCGTCCCATATGTTTGTATTTCGATTCAAATTTCAAGAGTATTTTCGAAACTTATATTGTAGATCCTTTTCTCTTTTACTCTTCTTCTTTTCTACCTCTTCCACATGTTTTTTTTCTTAGATAGTTTCCAAACACGGATGTCACTCTTCACTTCCGAGAATAATTATGATTGCAAAGTATACACTTTGCTATGTCATTGCATACAATATCAAAGTAATCCCAAACTATAATGGATGATGACTCTCTTATGTATTACCATTCCATATGGATTTTGTGCGAATATAGGTAACTCTAGGCTTGCTCATTGTGGTGCCTCCTTTCCAGCCACCTCTGTTCTGTAGAACTCCCAACCTGAGTTATGGTAATCTACATAAATAAAGACTATCAATATTGTTAGATTTTGGGAGTCTCAATTTACTGTCGTTATTAACCAACTCATTTTGATAAGCATTTCGCAAAATTTTCCAACAAGTCCCAACGGATCGTTTTATATTCGCATGTGTCCGTTGCTAAGGCGAATCGAATGTTTTTAGTATTCGCAAACATGAATGAGAATATTGAAAAACAGGCGAATATTCGGTCCAACTCGTAATATATAATATATATATATATATATATATATATATATAATATACTAATAACAACCCTTATAACTTATGTATATATATATATAGCTATGCTCATATAACTGTATAACATTAACAACCCAGCCAGTATAGCCAGCTGCTCTTTGCACTGCTGCTGCCCTTTGCTCAAGTGGCGTTTTCTGCTCCATGTGTATGCAAAGCATGCAATGAATGCGTGTACTATGTTAAGTAAAAAAATAATTACAGCATGTATACTTTGGTCTGATGAAAATTAATATAATATTAAATTTTATATGATGACAGCATGCAGAACACGAAAGAAAGATCGCTTCTAAAAGTAAAATGGCCCTTATTCTATTAGTAAATATGGTCGAATATGCAATACAATGACATAGATCAATTGCATTCAAACAAGAGAAAACAAATGTTACTCAAAAATAGGCCTTACCTCACGACTAAATACGGGCTAATTTACTTACTTTTTTTTTCATTAAGTATGCCTTTAAAACTCAGCTTCTTTAAAGGGAGAAAAATTTATATGTAATTTAGATCTTAAAACATAAGTGAATAACGTCCAAATTTAAATGCAACGTTTTCAACAAATCCCCTTTATGTTATTATTATTATTATTATTATTATTATTATTATTATTATTATTATTATTATTATTATTATTATTATTATTATTATTATTATTATTATTATTATTATTATTATTATTATTATTATATATATATATATATATATATATATATATTTATAACAATATAATAACATATATATATATATATATATATATATATATATATATTATATATCTTCTATATATATCATATATTTATATATATATATCTTTATACATCTTTCGGAGGAAACTAAAGAAATTGCCCGCGTGATGTCTCTATAAAATTAAGATAGGTACAAGAAAACTAATAACATATGGAATCAGCATGGAATTTGTATGGAAAATGATTTTTTTTTTTTTTTTTTTTAATATCTCCAAAACTACGATAAATACAAGAAAACTAATAACTTTGTATATATGGATTAGCGTATGAAATTTGTATGAAAAAGGATTTTTGTAACTAAAAAGAAAACCTAGGGTAAACCGCAAAGATGCCTGGGGGACGACCAGGGGGACTTCGTCCCCCCTCTGTCCCACCGTCGGCTCGAGCACCCTAAAAAAAAAAAAGCTTTATACTTTGATTCCAAATATGTTATTAACATATAAAACCTTTTTTTTTCTAAAATTTCATACTTTCTGATTCCGCATATATGTCAATCCAGACACTAAATGCACTCTATCTTACTTTTGAATAGAACTGAAAAAAAAATAACTAAATAAATAAAAAGATTCATTTTCCATACAAATTTCATACGCGGATACATATATGTTATTAGTTTTCTTGTACCTATCTTAGTTTAGAGATATCATGCGGGTACTTTCTTTAGCTTCTTTTGGCATATATATATATAAATATATATATATATATATATATATATATATATATATATATATATACTCTTTACACTAATATATCACCATAACATCAATATTTGTATATAAAGAACTACAACTGCACATAATATATATAATTACAGGATAATCATTTTCTCTAGATTGATAGTTGTCCTGAATTAAAATCACGTCGAAAATGCATTACTTTACGATATATATATATATATATATATATATAATAACTTATATATATATATATATAGCTATATATACATAACTATATATACATATATATATAATATAATATAACATATATCGCATATACTATGCTGCTAACCTGGAGTCAACCACTTATATATATATATATATATATATTGTTCAAAAATTTTGTTGAAAATACGTTTTTAATAAGTTTGTTTACGTTTCACCTATCTTAATTGGTTAAAATAACTTGCACAAAAATCCTAAGCACCTACATGCACACACACGCACACCTACACAAGCATACACGCACACACACGCGCACACCTACACATGTACGCACGCAAAAATGCGCACATTGGTTTAAAAGTCATCTTAAATACAGTAAACGTTTAATGTTTTATGCACTAAATAGTGTTGGGCGACGCACTGGGTGTAGTGCGGTTCTGTGTTGCAGCGCGGTGCAGTGCGGTTCAGTGTGGTACGTGGTGCGCCCATTTTGGTGCGGGTCTTTGTGGAGCGCATTGAAACATTAAGGTGCGGTAAGGTGTTGTGCGTAAAAAATGGTTGGTAGGGTGGAGCTGTAAGTGGTGCGGTCACTCTGATGCGGTGCGGTGCGGTGCGGTGTGGCAAATTTCAGTGCTCAGCCAACCCTGGATATAGTTTTGAGAATCATTATGTATTATTAATACTTACATATTCAGTACATTATTACAGGGCAGCGGAGACGGCGCAGGATGCTGGAGCCGGAGATAAAAATTTTTTTTAGTGGAGTCGGAGCTGGAGCCGGTACATAATTTTTTTTTCGGGAATGGAGCCGTATGGCACTGGAGCCCTGCATTTTTGAAATGGTGGAGCAGAATATTTTAAGATGGAGTCAGCAACGCAGTTCTGCATTATTCAATAGTTTGGTTTTTGATATTTAGTCAATATTTCTTTACTTTCAAATATATTACAACGGTGTTCGAGTCAAGGTTGTCATATTGGAACAGAAACCTGCTCCATGCCCACCTTTGACATACCTTTTGCTCTACCAAGGTGCCTCTGATTCTCGCTCAGGGTTCTGGTTCTGCCCAGACACCTCTGATTACGGTTCCGAGTTTCGGTTCTGCCCAGATACCTGACTCCGACTGCGAGTTTCGGTTCTCTCTAGACAACTCTGATTCTGGCTCTAGATTACTTTTATACCCAGACACCTCTGATTCTGGCTACATGTTCCGGTTCTTCCTAGGCATCTCTGATTCCGGCTCCGGATTCAGCTTCTTTATAGACATCTCTGATTTCGGGTCCAGATTCCAGTTCTTCCTACACATCTCGGATTCCGACTTCGGATTCCGGTTCTTCCCAGACATCTCTGATTCCGCCTCAGGATTCCGGTTCTCCCTAGATATCTCTGATTCCGGCTCCGGATTTCAGTTCTCCCCAGACATCTCCGATTCCGAATCCGGATTCTGGTTCTTTATGGACATCTCTGAATTCGGGACCAGATTCCTGTTCTTCCTATACATCTCTGATTCCGGCTCCGGATTCCGATTCTTCCTAGACATCTCCGATTTCGGTACTGCCCAGAGACTTCTGATTCCTGCTTCAGATTCATATTCTTTCAAAACATCTCTGGTTCTGATTCCGGACTCCT